>JAMRYI010000866.1:0-65709 GCA_029231635.1 Ditylenchus weischeri | reverse complement strand
CATGGGCCAGTAATATTAAAATTTTGTTAGACTATCGTGAACTAGCATTAAAATATCTAAATTTTAACTGCAAGTACATAATTTTAGTTGTGAAAACGTCAAGATTGCAGTGCACAATCTGGTTGACAACACAAAACAGTTTATAAAGAGGTTTCAAGACAATAATTATACGGTAGGTTTCAATATGTCATCGCAAGTTCTAACCATTACCAATTTAGTGCCCCATTTCCAAAGGTGATTGCACCCCCTACCCAACAAGTGCTATACTCTTCCAGCCATCCACTAACAAGTGCTTTTCCAGTTAATTGATATTCTGCATAAGATTCTGGAAAGTCTGTGCACAGTATTATGAGTTTATATGTTATGCAACCCATCGGAAAGTGTTAATCATTCCAGATTTTTTTGACAGCCTAATAAGAGATTGATAGCCTGAAATACACTAATGCTATAGGTGGTTCGGCGCTACCGAGTATACCCCAAATGAAATTTTTTTTGAACTTTTTCAATACACCATTTTAACCATTTTA
This sequence comes from Ditylenchus weischeri, assembly GCA_029231635.1. Lineage (NCBI taxonomy): Eukaryota > Metazoa > Nematoda > Chromadorea > Rhabditida > Anguinidae > Ditylenchus > Ditylenchus weischeri. The sequence goes on along the minus strand of JAMRYI010000866.1, from coordinate 65,182 downwards.
AGCATTTCCTACACGCTGAATGATAAAAAGGTAAAAGCCACCTACTTTTTCTATAAAAGTCGATTTTTTTAAATCTTGAATTTTGGTACTTTTTAGTTGATTTCGTTTATCATAACTTAGTAAATCAGATGTTGAGGGTACCTTGGCCCCAAAAAGATGGATTTGAACATAGTTTTGTTAACTGGGGCCTACCGCATAAAGAAACTTGGTATGCATGCATTTTTATGCATCCAGAGTCCCTTTCGAGTGATTTGCGTCTAGGTATGTGGGTCCCAAGCAAATGGCCTCTTCGGGGGCGCAGGGGCTTGGTTGGTTAGAGATGCGCGCACTCACTTACCTTAGACATAATTCCGAGCAAGACTCTGGATCAAAATGCATTTAGAAGCTCTTTTGCCAGCTCCAGTGACCAAAACATGGTAAAACAGGCAAATGGTCGAAATTTCAAAATGCCCAAAACTAAATTTTTATTGACCAGAACACAAAAATAATGTCTTTTTGAAGTTCTGAAGTGATTTAGGTTGATATAGGTGTTTGGAAACACTTTTATAAAAATTTCATTTGGGGGGGTATATCCGGTAGGGTCAGTGGTTCTTTTATTTCGAACCGGAGACTTTAGTCTTCACTTTGCATTTCACAAATTTTTTGAACTGTAATTTTTTAATTTTGCCTTTCTGCTTGAAACGGTTCAAAAAAATGTTTGAAACGCAAAAAATGAAAATTTTACAGCCTGTTGAAAAAGTGCTCACAAACCCAGCAACTAGTCGTCGGTTCGAAATAATACTAAATTGGCAGAAGATTTTTAAGCGTTGGATTTCCGCAGTAAAGACTTTTGAAAACGATTTGTTCTTTGCCGGCCTTTTTTGGTCAAAGATTTTCGGGACCCATCAAAAATAATCGAACTTTTGTACCCAGACTATTGTTTTGCACTTAGCAACCGAGAAAAATATTCCTTGATCAAAAAAAATTCCTACTCACGAAAATAATTTTTTAAAATTATTTAATAATTTATTTAATAAAATAAACGAAAATTATTTAATAATTTTAGCAGCTAAATTATGCAACACTAAAACCTCTAGTCGAAATTAAAACTTTGACTATAAAATTTTAAATTGTTAAAATTTATTGAACCGACAGGGGAATATATTGAACTGTACGACTTGATTCGAAAATTCTGACCTCACTACTACGGTCATATTAGAGTGCATCTACTGTCCGTTTCTGGTCCCGCATGAAAATCGTTTTTATTCAAATTCAAAATCATTTATTAGTTGCTGGTTCGAATCTCCTTGGCTGCACACTTCACTCTTTTTATGTTTTATTTACGAGTTTGGTAGCGAAACGATACTTAGGCTATTGGAAACACATCAAAAACATCAGCGCAGGGTGCACAACTACTTGTGTACCCCTACTACTTGTGTACCCCTGTCTAGGAAAGAGTAGCGCAGGGGTACACAACTACTTGTGTACCCCTAAGTTACATCTCAAACCTAGTTAAGCACAAGTAAAGTTTTTTCAAACATGCCTTTTTTGTTAGGTCAACCTTTTCAAGCTACTCTTTCCTAGACTAAGAAGTGCACAGGGAACCTAGTAGAAATATTTTTCATATCATAATCACTTCAGAAACTAAGCAGCTTGACAAGGTTGAGATATAAAAAAAGGTATGTTTGTAAAAACTTTACTTGTGCTCACTACTTTAAGCTGCAACTTAGCTCAAGAAGTTGTGCACCCTTGCGCTGATGTTTTTGTTACGTTTCTACTAGTATGAAGATCGTTTCGAAACCAAACTCCTAAAAAAACTGTAAAGAAAAAAAAAGAAATTCGAACCAGCAACCTTCAAATGTGTTTAAATTCAAACGATTTCCATACGGAACCAGATACGGACAGTAGATAGGACCAAGGCAACTTTGGCCTATTTTTACATATTTTTCGAGTCACCAAATTGAATTTTTGGGCGCTAGTATAGAATAATTTCTAAAATCAGACTCTAAAAATCGTTGAAACTACCCTTTGGAACAACAAGTTTAGGCTTAGCCCTTAGCTTAGGGGTAGGCCAGCATGGAAGTTGTGACTATAAGTGTTTTACGCAATTTTTCTGGGGTCTGGAACATATATTTGGGTGCTCTTTACTTAGGCTTAGGGGTAGGCCAGCGTATGGAAGTTGTGACTAATAAGTGTTTTACGCAATTTTTCTGGGGTCTGGAAGATATATTTGGGTGCTCTTTACTTAAGTTTTAGAAGGCATAAGTTTTTTTTGGGGGGGGCTAGTTATTCTATACTAGGGTCGATTTTTGCTGTCTCTTCGCCAAAAATGTTGAAATTTCATACAGAAAATCGACCACGCTCTACAAGATAGTGTTGTCAGAATTTTAGAATCGAATTGTACGGCTCAACACGTTCCCTTGTGACTGAGAATTTCGAGCCTTTTTGCAAAAAAACCATGGCGGCTAATTTTTAAAAAATTTGAACATATTGTAATGTTGATATTTGTCGTGCTTTTTTCTCTCAACTCTAGTCCTGATCAATCAAGTGTTGCTAAATCATTTTTGTGCTATTTGTCAGGCTGTGTGTATATTTGATTCCACATGGTTGTTATGTTTGGTAGTTTTCGCTCATGAAATGTTGTGATTTTTGCGATTGATCATTAATAATTTCTGATAAATAAAAAATGGTTTTCTACAAATTTTTTATTGCACAGTCAACGATAGAGGAGCACCATATCAAGTTCGACCCCCCAGCTGAATCTGACCACTTCCAGCTAACTTTTTTTTAATTCAAATTTTTTTAGCCAAAGCAAAAAATCTGAAATTAGAAATTTAAAAAATCAGACTGACAGGCAAGGCTTAGCAAAAAAAACTAAAAATGAAGGTGAAATTTCGGATTCAGCTAGAGGTCGAACTTGAAAAGGTGTCACTATAATTAGAGTTGACTGTATTTCAGTATTTGTAACTAGCAAACATCACTATTTTTTTGATTGAACTTTTTTCTGTGTGAAATTTGTAATTTGTTTTGGCAGATGCCGATGCCAAGGCCGAGCGAAATAATTGGGGTATTTCTCCTAGTCATAGTCAACGTCTTTTGGGTGGCCTCTTCTGAACTTACCAAAGTAAGCTGGTTTTGAATCAATTTGCCTTTTTGATTTGATCTTGCCGCAAATAGGCTTTTTTGCCGCAAATTTAGCTAAAGCTACACTTTCTATTTCTGAAACGTTTCAAATAAAAAAAGATGTTTTTACCACGTCCTATGTGTTTTTCGCAAAAACTTTATTTTTGAAAAAAATTGTCTTGCGGAATTAAGGTCTCATTTTAATTTATAAAAAATTGTGTTATGTTGGTTCCACACCGAACTTTTGAAAAAAAAAACTATTTGTCGTCGTAATGCACAGAACAGATGAATTTATCTATCAGATAGAATACCGATGGATTTTATCTGATAGATAAAATTTTGTCGGTCAGATAAATTTTGATTATATTCATTGAAAATATGAAAAAAAAATTGACCTCAGTATAGAATACAAAGACCACCCCCCTCCAAACTTATGCCTTCTAAAACTTAAGTAAAGAACACCCAAATATATGTTCCAGACCCCAGAAAAAGTGCGTAAAACACTTATTAGTCACAACTTCCATACGCTGGCCTACCCCTGAGCCTAAGTAAAAAGCACCCAAATATATGTTTCAGACTAGCTTCCATACTAGCACCGAAATTTCCATTGTGAAAATATATCAGAACAATTAGAATAAAAATGTTTGATAGGTCTCCAAAACAATTTGGGAGATACCGTAATTCTTTCTCTAATATATTCTTCTCAAAATCAGCCTCTATGACTCCATTTTGAAGAATGCTTATGTAAATTACCACCCATTTTGTAGCCAGTGAAATGAGCTACAAAATAGGTGGTAATTTGCATAAGAGCATTTTCAAAAGTGGGTCAAAATACAATGCCAAGAACACGATTTTGAATCAAAGGGGGTCTTATTAGAGGATTTACGGTACTAAATTCAATTTTGGAAACCCATCAAACATTTTCATTCCCATTGTTTTGAATTGCTTGAAACACATTTTTTATTTTCCCGATGAATATATAAATTTTATCTAACAGACACCCTATTTGTCAGTGGTTCGATGAGCTAACTCCGAGCTAGAATCTTACTGAGAATTCTCACTCAGAATCTCATTCGCTGGGGTTTTTCTCAGTTATCACTCTTACTCACTGACCCTGAGGACAAATTTTATTCTCACTCACAGCCAAAAAAACGTCCTTATCGAAACACTGCTATTTGTCACTCCTCCTCCTTATCCCCTTTGTCCCTTTTCAGGTTGCTTTCTATGCTTTTCATAGCAAACTGACTTAAAAATGGTTTTCAAACACTCCTGAAATAGTTGATTTTTGGGAGGGGTACATTAAAGTAGCGCCGAAATTTCATTATCGAATTCAAACAAAATCCCTTGGTGGTTTTCCTATTCTAATTTTTTGTTCAAGTTTGAATTGTGAAACTCGATGAAAGATGTTATTGCAATTTTTATAAATATAAAATTTTGACCCTACCGGAGTATACCCCAAACGAAATTTTTTTAAAGTGTTTCCAAACACCCTATATCAACCTAAAATCACCTCAGAAGTTCAAAAAAGACATTATTTTTGTGTTCTGGTCAATAAAAAATTGAGTTTTGGGCGTTTTGAAATTTCGACCATTTGGCTGTTTTACCATGTTTTGGTCACTGGAGCTGGGCAAAAGGAGCCTCTAAATGCATTTTTGATCAAGAGTCTTGCTCGGAATTACCGTATTTCCTCTAATTACCGCCCCGGGGCGCTTATTTTTCGATCGACCTCTAGAGGGGGCGCTTATTAGAGTCATTTTGAAATTTTCGGGTGGAAATCCAAAATCAAAAAAGCAGAATCGGCAGATCTCGCAGGAACTAAGAAACCGCAAAAGAAACTTGCTCGAAAGAAAATTACTGCTCTGAAATACAGACCCTCAAAGTCGAGGGGGGGGGCGCTTATTAGAGGGGGGCGGTAATTAGAGGAAATACGGTATGTCTAAGGTAAGTGAGTACGCGCATCTCTAACCAACTGGTTTATACTCCGGTAGCGCCAAAATTTTTATAGCACATTAAAAAGCAGTTGGTCAATTTGGGCTGTTGCTTATCTTTTCCAACGACCAATTAGCATTTTTTTTTAATTAAGCTCACAAAAGCCAAAATTTAACACAGAATTTTGACAAGCAAGTTAAAAAGTACTCTCTAACATACATATAAAAAAAAGGCATGAAAAAATTTTGCGAAAAACTTTAATGACAACTATAAGTCTACTTTTCAGTACCTCTTCATTGATCTCGATTTCAAAAGGCCCTTTTTCACAACCTATGCTAAGAGCTGCATGTTTTCTTTGTTCATTCTTCGCTATGCCTGCACTTTCAACACTTCAGAGCACAAGCAAGACAGTAGTAATAGTAGTAGTAGTAGTCAGGTAATTTTTAAAAACTTTTACAATGGGGTGACATTTGGCCGAACGCTTTCGAACAAATTTATATTTAGCAAATCGTTTTTTCAACCAGCCTTGTCACCATCATAGTCACCGCGATAAGCGAAAATCGGACGGCGTCCCGTCCGCCGTCGTCCAACCGGCCGTCTATTAAAAATAAATTTCACCGGCCTTTGACCGTCCAATATTTCGCCGTTTTCTGACATTTAGTCCCGGCCGTCTACCGGCCGTCCAAAGTCAAATTTTTCTCGGCGACGTTCAGCCGGCTGTCCTTGTTGCAAATTGAATGTATTTTTGATTCAATACTTTGGGGTGAAGTCTGCTATAAGACTTTTTCACAAAGCGGGCGTTGAATTCCTTGCTGTGTTAGGCATCTACATAGCCGTAGATGAAACGATGGATTTCCTACATGGAGACGAAAAAGCGAGACAAGCCGTGCGAGAGTATTTATCTGCCATATACTACTGGCGATACACTACATTTTCTGTCGTCACAACTTTTTCCCACCATCCGACCGACCGGCCGTCTTATTTTTTAACGGCCGTCCACCGTCCCGTCCTTAGATTTTTACAACCGGCTTTTTTGGCGCCATCCGGACGGAGACGGGGACGGGACGGCCCGGAGAATGGCGCGGTCACTATGATCACCATGCTCAGGAATTTAGTCTAGCATTCCGAAATTGAGACTTGCTTAAATGTTAAACTGGCGATAATACGACTGCCTCAGGTATAGGAAAAATATATCTCGATATAACTTCAAAAGTTCGCCTAGGTCTGACATTTTAGCTCGATTTTTGAAGTTTTTTGGCCAGTTGTCTTTGGCTGGTCTAGTCCAAAACATCGCAAAGATTCCGATTTGTTGTCGATTCTGAAATATTTGCCGACCTGCGCTCTCGACAACGAACAATTATTTTCAAAAAGGTGTCCGTTGTATCAAGAGGCACGGGTCTTTTCGGCAAAACTATTTCGATTTTCAGAATCGATTGGTAAAATCGGAATCCGGCTAAAGTGGGTTATACCACATATCTTAAAAAGGGGTTCTGACCACTTTTTGAACTTACTAGGCCCTAATTAGTACAAAAAACATGTTTTTAGGGGCGATTTTTCGAGATGTATGGTATCTAAGGTGCTTGGGGGTGCGCATCTTCAAGTCCAAGACTCAGTCTCCGCGCCCTGTGCCCTGAAGGGGCGCAGGGAAATGCGCGCCCCCAATCACTTTAGAGACTATTCCGAGCAATATGCTGAGGTTTAACACACTCATTCCCCCTTTTTACATACAGCAGCCATGTGAATTGGTGGATGTGTAACTATATTTATGATCATTTATCATCATTTTTGGTCATTTTATGGTAAAAAAAAGTTTTTTTCAGAAAAATCGTCCGCGCCCTAAAAACATGTTTTCCGTACTAATCAGGGCCTAATAAGTTCAAAACAGTGGTCAAAACGCACTTTTGGGAGATGTGGTGTAACCCATTCCGACCCGGAATCCTTGCGATGTTTGGGACTAGACCAGCCAAAGACAACTGGCCAAAGACTTCAAAAATCGGGCTGAAAAAGTGTCAGACCCTAGGCGGGAACCAACTTTTTGGGGGTTGGTTATATCGAGAGTCGACTGTATCTACATTTATTGAATAATTTTTGTACACTCAAACCTGGGTTATCCGACACCCCAGTTAACCGACACCTCGTTTATCCGACACCATAAGGGCGGTCCCTTTGGGTGTCGGATAACCCAGGTTTGACTGTACGATCTGATAGCGTGTGACCTTCCGAATTGTATTTTTTTCCATATTTCAGGCAAAATACGCCCAATTAGAAAGTAGCTTTAGTGATGAAGATTATGAAGTTGAGAGCTTGGTAAAACAATTTTATTGTTCAATATTTGCAATTTCCTGTAAAATTATTCAGACAAGTGCTGAGTTTGAACCTGTGCACTTGACTTCCAGTGAGGTAGACTCTGAGTTAGAGCCTGCTTTGCTAGTTGTAGATGAAGAAAATCATGGAGATGGCATAAGTTCTCCGGCTCCTTCTAGAAAATCTTCAACAACTATTAAGAGCTTAAGTGCAAAGGCTAGGAGAGTTAGATTCTCCATGTGGGTTTGCCTGTTTCTGTTTTAAATTTCTTCTTTAGCAGATGCTTTTTAGGTTTCGAGAAGTACGCAGACTGCCTGAGAAGATTGCTCAAGATGCCAAACTAGCTCGTTTGCCCTATAGGTATAGGTATACAACAAGGCTGCACCGGACATGAAAAAATATCGGATAATTTCTCAAAAACTTTAAAAAAAAATTTTTCAAAAAAAAATTATCCGAAAATTCGCCATTTTTTCGGATATCGGATACCGAATATCGGATGTCAAAAAGTGCCCGATATCGGATATCCGGTGCAGCCCTGGTATACCGTATTTCCTCTAATAGAGCCCTCGGGGGCTTTATTTTTTGGATGCCCGAAAATCGGAAAATTTGGAATTCGATCTCGAGATTTTTGGGTGCTCAACTAAAATCTGAAAAGTGCAATCGGTAGAGCTCGTGGCAGTTGAGAAAATGCGTAAAACAGCTTTGCAAAAAATTGACTCTGGGCTGAGATATAGGTCCTCAAAGTTAGGGGGCTCTATTAGAGGAAATACGGTACTACCATGTGACCGAAAAGTTCCCGGACAAAGTTTAAAGCCAATTTTTTCAGTAAAATAATAACAAAAATGCATTTTTTTGGTATCATCAGAAAGCCCTTGTTCTCCTCTCTTGAATAGTGTATCGCTTGTCGTTTATGTCAATAAATTGCATGCTTTAGAATGTCCGATCTGAGAGCAGGCATTGTGCGACTTTGGGAAGAAGGGAAGCAAAGTGAGATCGCTCGTGATATGAATGTTCCAAAGCAAACAGTTTCGGATGGAGTTGCTGTAGCTGGTCGCCCACTTCTTGCTCTGTCTTCATTGCGGCCTGTTTCACGAAATCGCTTGATGGCATCCGAAACTGTTTGCTTTGGAACATTCATATCACGAGCGATCTCACTTTGCTTCTTCCCTTCTTCCCAAAGTCGCACAATGCCGACATTCTAAAGCATGCAATTTATTGACATAAAATGACGAGCGATACACTATTCAAGAGAGGAGAACAAGGGCTTTCTGATGATACCGAAAAAAATGCATTTATGTTCTTATTTTACTGAAAAAATTGACTTTAAACTTTGTCCGGGAACTTTTCGGTCACATGGTAATTTCCTACTATTTTTACTGAATAATGCACTGTTTTAGACCTCCAGTGCTTGAATGCAGTGGCTGTACATCCACATCTTTGGTCTTTAACTACATCTTCTATTTCGCTCCTCTAGTAAATTTTATAATTATTATTGTGGCCTTTTTCAGGCTTACAGAGTACATAATTCTCCTTACAGAATTTATCCAATCTCGAATTTAATCTCGTTTAAAGCGTTTCGACCACTTTAAAAAAGATTAGGAAAGTATTTAAAAAAAATAGTTTTTTTTACCGAAATTGACTTTTTGCAAGTTTCAAAGGATACTCAGATACAGTTGACATAAGACAACCTTGTTGTTAGCTTATATATCCTATTTTCTCTATTAATTACCCTCTCTCTAATAGTTACTCCCAATGTGGATGTCCCTAGTGGATATATTGGGTTGATTCATAATTAATGCGGATTTTTTATTGTAACTTTATTCGACATCAAAACATTTGAAAGCATAATCATAAACATTTCTAAAGGATCACTCTGGGGCATATTCGCCATCAACATCAATAACAGCTTCCCATTTACTTGGCAGTTGATCAATTCCGCGAGCTACGAAGCGAGCATTCTTGGATGCAATCCACGCTTTGAGATCAACAACAAGTTCGTCCAAATCCTCGAAGACCTTCCCCGCTAGCCAATTCTGTAGAGACTGGTTGACGTGGTAGTCTGTTGGGAGCTTCTGTTGGTGAATATGGAGGATATTCGAGCAAATCCCAGCCTTTCTCATTGATGGATTGGACCACACGATTTTCAACATGAGGCCGAGCATTGTCATAATGAAAGCCCTCCATCCTTTCTCGAAGTGGTAGAGCGCTATATGGCGAATGTGAAGGTGGTTTTCGACGCGCATTCTTCTTAACTAAAAGCGAGGGCATACTTTAAAACAAAAAAGCAAATTTAAAGAAGAAATAGATCAAAAGAATCATAAGGCAACAAAAATCCGCATTAATTATGAATCAACCCAATATATTCTTCCCCCCTCCCTTGCAATGAAGAGCAAGTTGGGTCTTAGGCCCCGAAGCGGCCAAACATACCTAAAATCTTGGATACCTAGATTTGGTACCACCTATGGGTGGACCATGGTCCAACCATCGTCCAACCATGGTTGGACTTTTTTTTTGTTATCTGGGGGTTTTTATGCAAATGTGTTTCCCAATCAAAAGAACACGTTTTCTGTAGCATTCAAGGTCTAAAACATCTAAAAAATTGATGAAGTTGATGAAGAAAATACGGTAACTGTGGCATGAAAAAAATATACAGCCAACCCATCAGTCTTAATGAAAAAGTATCGACATTTTCTGGAATAGCCTAGAAAGGCGGATCACACCTTTACTTATTAATTTTATTTTTTCGTGGCTTTACGCACTGCACAAATTCTTATATTGATGATTCACAAAAGAGTTTATACAGAAAATTTAAAGGGGTAGACGTCAAGACATCAAATCCCCTTGGGTGTACACCCTATTTTTATTCAATTTTTAGTGAGTTTACTCACATCTAGGGCAAAAAAGTATCGAGCAGTCGATTGGAATCATTTCAAGCATTGGTTTGCTAATTTCGGAATTCGGAAGAAAAAAAGTGCCGGAAATCGAAAGAAATTCAAAAAATTTCTGAAAAAAAATTTTCAAAATTTTTTTCTAACACGGGAAAGGCACGACCGCCCCGTGGCCTATCAAAAAACCTTGTATACCAAAAGATAGCCCTGAACGAGCTGGGCACGAAACCGTTCGCAAAATCGGCTATGGAGCGACTGCGCCGATATATTGGCTTTTAAAATTAGAAATTTTTTTGAGCTACTATCTATAGCAGACCAACAACAGATTTGAACAGGTATGTGTGGAGCAATGGTATAGATTCAGGCTGTTTTTTTACGTCGCGGGTTCGGTTCCCCATCGGTGCGTTCTTCTTTTTTTTTTGAAATTTTGCAGTTAAGCCTCAATTTAACGTCTTTTATCGTGAAACAGGAAGTGATCAACTTTCTTTATTGACAAATAACAAACAATCGATGACAATGCTTGTTTACAACGAAGTGATCAAAGCAGAGATGTTCTTTGCAATAAGAACAGAAAATGAAGCTCATGCAAACACATTGTTCATGATGACAATTTGTGACAGAGTTCTTCGGAAAACAAACTTCAATAGGTGTCTGAAATTGCTCTTCGCCATCGATGTACCCACAAGCCTTCCAGGAGTATCGCAGAAATTGTCGGAAAATCGGGTTGCAAAAAAAACTGACACCCAGCGAAGCAAGCGAACGGCCAGATATCATTTCTTTGGCAAAACCTATGAAACCAAGCAATGCATTTGAATGATTTGAAGTAAATTACCTGACTGATCTGCATTGATGATATTTTCCTGCTGAATTCCTAGAAGACGAAACCGGGAATTCAATTTTGAAAGTTTAAAAAAAGAAGAACGCACCGATGGCAAACCGAACCCGCGACGTATAAAGAGAGCCTGAATCTATACCATTGCGCCACAAATCTGTTGTTGGTCTGCTATAGATAGTAGCTCAGAAAAATTTCTAATTTTAAAAGTCAATATATCGGCGCATTCGCTCCCGTATCCGATTTCGCGAACGGTTTCGTGCCCAGCTCGTTCAGGGCTATCTTTTGGTATATAAGGTTTTTTGATAGGCCACGGGGCGGTCGTGCCTTTTCCGTGTAAGTTAACTATTTTCTTCGAAAGGGTTAACAAATCCTTCTTTTTTCGTGTTAAGCAGAAAAAAGTAGTTTAGGAGGTGATTTTGGGACTCTTTTCCAAGATAGAATATGGAGAACTATGAAAAATCCGTACTCCCTTATTTTTCATTGATGCTGTTCAGTGTCGTAGCCAGGGGAGCAGGGGGCACGTGCCCTCCTGCGTGCAAAATGACCTAAAATGGCCTGGTGCAAACCACAACGGCCCCCCCCCTGGTCAGAAATGTCTGGCTAAGCCTCTGATACTGTTACTTACACTTTATTAATGGCTCGTTCACAATTGTAAGTGTAAATGGAAGTGTGAGTGTAAATGTAAATGCAAATGTGAATGTCAGGGGTCTTCACAATGTGAAAATCATTTGCACTTACCGGGTGGGGCAAAAGTTCGTCCGGAAAATAGAAATCAATTTTTACACAAATTTTTAAGCTTTAATAATTTTTGTTTATATATCATTTTAAAGCCCTATTCTTCCTCTTTCTAATGGTATATCAAACGTTTATTTCATTCAATAAAATGACCACCATTTGCATCGATACATAACTTGAGTCTTTTAGGGAAATTGTCCATGGCATCTTGAATCATCTTCTGCGGAATTGCATCCCATTCTTTCGCAAGGGAAGCCTTCAGTGCAGCAATTGTCTTGTGAGGCTTGGAGCAGGCCTTTGACTGAAGATACGGCCATACGAAAAAATCCATCACATTCAGGTCCGGCGAGTTGGGTGGCCAGTCTCCAATTGGGTTTTAAGTTAAGGTATTATACTTAATTTCCCTAAAAGACTCAAGTTATGTATTGATGCAAATGGTGGTCATTTTATTGAATGAAATAAACGTTTGATATACCATTAGAAAGAGGAAGAATAGGGCTTTAAATGATATATAAACAAAAATTATTAAAGCTTAAAAATTTGTGTAAAAATTGATTTCTATTTTCCGGACGAACTTTTGCCCCACCCGGTACAATCGTGAACCAGCCATTAAACGTTTCTCATTAACCAATTCCAGTGGTTTATCAGCTCGACCACCTACCAAATAGCCTTAGTCTACTCAAGTGTCTCCTCAGTCAACTTGATTTCCACTTCCTCCTCCTTGTTTGTCCTATTTCTAGGCACTATATTTGGACACAGACACTCGGATAGGTTCACTTTCACCAAACTTTTCCTTGTTTTGGTCAACATTTCTGGTAATTTTGCTGAAAACTGTTTTCGAAATTTAAAATTTTTTAGTATTGCAGGAGTTGCGGTGGTTTCCCAGTTTTCTTCTTCATTTTTCGGCTCTATGCTGTCTTTGATGTCAGCTTTTTGCTATGCTGCTTATTTGCTAGCCTTTTCATTGGTGGCTTCCAAGAAGGGCAAAATAGACATCAATTTAATGTTTGGTGAGCCTTTAGAGCTTTAGATCAGAGAATTTTAAATAAAATACCAAATTTTATTTAAAAAAGCAGGTTGATAGCAATTTTCGCAGCAAAATTTTGAATTATGATTTACCAAGAATCCACCATAACAACCACCACCAACCCTCCCAAACAACGGGGGGGGGGCTATCATGGTTTTTTAGTCAAAAAGTCATAATTTAAATTGGCGCTTTTTGAATTTAAAGGGAATAAGGGCTGGTCAGGGAGGGCATGGAAATAACAGGGAGCCATTTTTATGGCGAAATGAGAAAAAGTAGATGATTGTATTTTTCGGCTGTCCTACCATGTTTTTGGGCCGTGGCAAAAAGAGACTCTATATGCATTTTATGATCAAGAGTCTTGCTCGGAATCATGTCTAAGGTAAGTGAGTGCGTGGATCTCAACTCCAAGCGCCTTGCGCCCCCTTGAGGGCGCAGGGCGCTTGGAGTTTATCTCTTCCATCCGAGCACTTTGCGCCGGGTTGATTCTGAACTCAAGTCGAAATTTTTCTCAACGAGTCATAATCTAGGTGTCATCGGCTTTTTTTCGCTGCTTGTATGCACTCCAATCATGATGGTGCTGCATGTTACTGGCGTAGAACCTCAATTGGTAAGTCTATATGTCTGATTTTGTTGGCTAAGGGCCATAAATTGTGTGTTTCAGCCGCCACCAACAACCCTGCAAATGGGTATAGTCATATTTAATGGACTGATGGGTAAGTATTTTTTCTTTAAGTATTCCAGTTGAAAAGTTTCCTCATTCAGGCAGTTTATTTGCGGATTACCTGTGGCTTTATGCCACCTTACTGACCAACTCACTAATTTCCTCGCTTTCGTTGACATTGTCCATCCCAATGTCTATGATAGCTGATTCAGTGTTCAGAAATCAACCTCCAGACATGGCTCAAATCCTAGCTTCTATTCCAATAATGGTAGTTTTTAGGTTTGGTTGTAAATTCGAAAGACAGAATCCAAGGTAATTGTTACGATTAAAAACGGGCTGCCAATGGTCGATTTGCTTGAGAAACTGCTGTTCGAATTAAAAGGTCACTGTCAAATTTTAAAATCCTTTCAAGACAAAAAAACATTTAAACTTGGAAAAAAGGGGCAACTTTTCAACAAAATGGGGCAACTTTTAACTCTCTTCATTAAGAACGCAACCTACAAATATTAAAAAAAAATTGTCGTTAGGCATCAGGGTCGTAAGGCATCTGGGCACATAGCAAAATCAAAAAAGAAAAGTTATTGCAGGTGTGAGTAACAGGTACCGCGTAGTCGTACGTTTTCAATTTCGCATATTTGAACTAGAAAAATTATGGGTTTTAAAGTTTTTAAAGATGTTTTCTGTAATTTTGAAGAAGTCTATAAATAACTCTGTTACAGTCAAACCTCGTTTATACAGCACCCCCAAAAGTTCGTTCCCACCTTGGGTCCGACACTTTTTTCAGCTCAATTTTCGAAGTCTTTTGCTAAATGTGATTCGCCAAGGATTCTGTTTTTGCCGGTCGTTTTTCCAAAATTTTTAAAACTCGCGGACCTCGGTTATATGGCACCTGATTTTCAAAAAGGGGTGCCGTATAACCGAGGTCCGCGGGTCTTTAAGACGAAATGGCGATATTTCGGACTAGACTGGCGAAAGACATTTAGCAAAAGACTTCGAAAATTGAGCTGAAAAAAGTGTCGGACCCAAGGTGGGAACGAACTTTTGGGGGTGCCGGATGAACCAGGTTTGACTGTACCTCATTTTTAGCCCAATTTTTCTTTTCGGATCATTGTGTTCCCTAACTATTTCTGAGCAACTTTGATTTGGGTCGACGTATTTTTTGTTGAGAATTTTCAAATGGGTGTGAGTCTAAATATAAATTTCTAAGAAGTGGGTGTTTTTTTTTGAGTGTTTGTCAGTTTATTTTGTGACTCTAATATACAAACAACATAATATTCGACCCGAAATTGGCAGCGCTTTCATACTATGAAAAAATATTTGGCATGTGACAGCAAAATTTTTGAAAAAAGCCTATAAATAGACAAAAAATTTTGCTCAACACATTTTTTGTTTTAAAAGGCCTCTACAGAAAAAATAGAGGGTCGTGTCTAACTTTTTTGTGACTTTTGTAAAAAATCAAATTTAATTTCACGTCAGATAGTGCAATAAAGTAAAAAAGTCGTCGCTGGAAGGTAAGTGGTTGCAGCGAAATCTCGATTTTTTGAAAAATAAATTATTAGGAAAATTTAGTTTTTATTGACAATATACTAGTTTCGAAGCCGAAGTCGTGCTCAGCGCGGTCGATTCACGTGTGAAAGTGTAATTATAAAAATCCTGTGGTTTGAAAAAATACGAACATAACGGGGACCAAGGCAAAATCTCGAATTTTCGATGACCTTATTTCATTTTTATAATTACACTTTCAGACGTGAATCGATTGCGCTGAGCACGATTTCGGCTTCAAAATTAGTAAATTGTCAAAAAAAGACTGAACTTTCCTGAGAATTTTTCCAAAAAATCGACATTTCGTAGCTACCACTTAACTTCTTTTTGACGTAACTTCCCGGAGAGACGATTTTTCTAACTTTTTTTGCACTATCTGACGTAAAATTAAATCAACTACTCTAATCAAGAACACCTGTCTCTGTCCGTCAGTCGCAATTTTTTTGAAATTTCTTTGTCATAGCGCGACAAATTTTTTTTTGAAATACAAACGTTGTAATATTTTTTGATAAGTTCCCCTGCGGGGGGCCAGAAAAGCTTCTCCAAGATATTGTTCATGATTTTAAAGTTCAGCATAATTTTTAAGCTAGAAATGCTAAGCTTGGAGAATCGAAAGAAGACAGTCTGAAAACGAAAAATATTGTATTCAAAGAAGTTTTATGAAGAAAAAAGTAGGATCACAACTACGATTACAATTACGATTACAAATACCAATACAAATTCTATTAGGATTAAAAATTAATAAACATACGGAAAATAAGCTTCCAACCGGATTAAGCATCAATGAGCTATCACTGATGAATTTGATTAAAAATTTTGATAGGCCTTTTTGATAGGCCCACCTGCGGGGGGCCAGAAAAGCTAGTTTGCTCTATTACAAAAGTCGAACAGCTATTTTTTTTTAAATATGCAAAACAATAATTTTTTTATAAATCAATATCTTATGCCGGAAAGTGACAAAAAAGTTCTCAACCTTTTAACATTTTCAGATATCCTTCATTGGTGCCTCATTCGTTTCTTCCATCAACAACAACAATGCAGAAAAGAAGAAAAGTAGTAGCAAAAGCGGTAGTAGCAAAGTATCAAGCAAGACAGGGAAACAGAATGTGAATCCACTCAACAGGGTGATGGTTGACGCAGATGGTGGTGCAGAAAGGGCTCATCTTATGGAAGAGAACGAGGAAGAACTCTGATCTAATCTGTCTCTGTAAATCTTTGCTTGTGCTCTTTTGTGTGTGTATTTTTAGTAAGTCTAACGCGGTTTTACGGGTTTTTGAAATCCTCGTCTTTATTCTTTCTAAATGTGTTTCTTTGTACACCGGTTGTTGTGATTTCCAATCATCATTCTATTTTCTGTAAAAAATCTTTAGTCAGTTTTAAATATGCAGTGAAGCATAAATTTGATTAATATTTGATTTGGTTAAAAGTCAATTCTCGATATGCTGCATTTCGTAGCTACCACTTCGTAGCTACCACGTAGGCCTTATCCAATAAAGGGCCTTTTCGTCCTCGGTTTTTCCTGTCAAATTTTTTGTTCATTTTTTAGGCTAAGGCTCAGGCAAGGGTAGGTTAGCGGGTACTCCTTCGGCTGGCCCCCCTCTTTTTTTTCAAATATATTGTACAGTCGAACCTCGATAAGCCGTCACTCCGATAAACCGTCACTCCCGCTAAACCGTCACCTTGAAAAAATTTGGTTGGCCGGCAAAGAAATCCCACAAAACTTACCCTCGAAAATCCGTCATTCGATAAGCCGTCACCCTCGCTAATCCGTCACCCTAAGCCCGGTCCCGCCTAATAAAATTACCCTCGATAACCCGACACCTTGCATATTATGCAACTATTTTTTGAATTGCCGCCAAAATGTTCATTTATGGTGGTCTCTCAGTTTGCGAAAATTCATTCTCTCGTTGAATTTCCCGTTCAAATGTGTTGTCTTGTTTCTCTCTCGATTCTTCTTTGTGTCTTTGCGTCTTTACATGTTGTCATTGCTATGTTTTCAGATGTCTCGAAAACATAGCGCAGTCACGTTGGAGGCGAAGAGGGCGATCATTGAAGCAGCCAAAAAAGAACAACAACAAGACGGCGCTTGCGAAGCAGTTCAACATTCCGCGAACCACAATGAACGGGATTCTGAAAGAAAAGGGAACGATGCTGAAGGCGATCGAAGAAGGATGCAGTGCAAAGCGAGCCCGACTGAAGCCAGGAATGCATGAAGAGATAGAGAAAGCGCTCGTCATTTGGATCAAGCAAGTGAGAAGCAAAAATCTTCCCGTCAGTGGTGAACTCGTCAATGTTTGTTCTTATTTTTTACACCAGTGTTTATTGGTTAGTTTAGGAGAAGGCAAAGGAAATCGCATCGACCTTTGATCACACTACACCCTCGATAGTCCGTCACCCTCGATAAACCGTCACCTGTGTGTGGTCCCCCGGGGTGACGGCTTATCGAGGTTCGACTGTAACTTGTGTCATTTTATACAAAGAGCTCCCAGTAAAATAAAAAAAAATGGAAAAAAATGGATAAAAAATGGAAAATCTGCGAGGTATCAATCTGTATCAACTCATTGTGCTGGTTCATGGTAAAGCTGACGATGAATTCCAACAGTGGCTTCAAACAATTGGGGTGCTTCACACATCTCCATTGTGCATCTGTGGAAAACCTATGAGAACCTGGCTCAGGCAAGGGTAGGTTAGCGTATGTTAGGACAGTCTCAAACATATCTCAGATCCATGTTTTCAGTTCGCCCTTACATACGCTGGACTACCCTTGAATGAGCCTGAGAAATCACAAAAAGCAACAGGGGGACCAAGGCGAAAAACCCTCTTTGTTGAAACGGCTCTGCTGCATAATGACACCTAAAATCTTACGGATTCAGTCTTTTTAAAGAGACCTTGGTCCGGTCATTACGAATAATGCACATTTGAAAACCTGACCACTGCATTGAAGCTAATGCTTCTTATTCCAAGCTCCTACGTTAAGGCTGTATGAAAAATTTCATGCTGGTAGGTTGGCAAGCTAATAAGGCGTAAGTGTTGCCAATACAGCAGCACAAGTACAGTCCGGGCTACGATATGAGCAATTTAAAATATCAGGTCATACGGAAAGTATTGACACAAAATTTCAAATCCTTGTATCTCGCTCATTTGTTAACATTTTGGCAATTTGTTTAGCCCTGAGTCTACTCTATGGGAAATAACTGAACTTTATTCAACAATAAACAAATCATTCAACAAAATAGGATCCTTCCGCATCAATAACTTTTTCCCATCTTTCTGGCAATTTTGCAATTCCTCTAGCAAAGAAATTCGCTGGCTTTGACTCAAAGAACGCTTGCAAATCCGCTTTCACTTGTTCAACGTTGTTTCTCTCTGTGATAGTTTTGCATTGACAAGAACAGGTGAAAATCCGAAGGAGCCAAATCTGGAGAATAAGGCGGGTGCGGCAGAATCTCCCATCCAAGATCAGCGATCTTGTCCTTGGTCAGTCGAATTTACAGTTGTTGAAAGACAGTTGTTGAATAAAGTTCAGTTATTTCCCATAGAGTAGACTCAGGGCTACAAAACAAAAAAAAAGATTGCCACAAAATGTTAACAAATGAGCGAGATACAAGGATTTGAAATTTTGTGTCAATACTTTCCGTATGACCTGATACGACAGGCATATACTGTGTTAAGAATCTTTTTTACCGTGTTTTTTGCTAGAGCTGTGAAAACTCTATAAATAAATGTATGATATGACTGGAAAATTGGTAGAAATTGGTAAGGGGAATTGGTAAGAAAACTGGAAAATTGGTAAGAAATTGAGACCTATATGCAGATATCAAATGCGACTGCTAGAATAAAACCGTCAAATGCTTGTCAATGGTGCGTAGAAGTTTAATTATGTCGAGGGTTGACTATGTTTTAATCAATTGTCTTCTACACTTTATAATTCCATTTAGTTGTTTGTAAATGCTTGTAACTTTTATTTGTGTATCACTTCCTTAAACCTGTGAATAAACTCATATTCCAATATATGTTAAGTCAATTTTCACAAAAGCATTTTTCTGATTTCCTTTTTGTGTAGCTTTTTTATTAATTTTATTAAAGGTGTCCAACTGTATATGTTTTATTTTATCAAGAGCTATAACTTTTTTAGCCCTCACTATTATTCAAGGTGGTGAAAGTTGTGTAACAAACTTCAACTACGCAGTCAAACTTCAACATTGATTATTTGCTAAAATACTTTGTGTATCATAAAGATATAATTAAGATCTTAAAAAGTACACACTCAATGAGTGGGTTCCCCAGTTGTTTTTACTGTTTTCCTAAACTTTTTTTCGAGTATTTACTTATCCATTACTTATCATGGATTAAAAAATAAGTGCCACATTTTTCAAGAATCCCGCAAAACGCAAAAATAAATGCTTTGTACTTGATGTATTTATCAGGTCTACACGATGAGAAGAATTAAATGCTCCAAAAACAGAAAAAAAACAAAAAACTGGGCAACAATCTTTAAGTGTGACTTATTAAGCAAAATTTACTTTGGCAAGGGTTGGCAAGGGTAGTGTTAAAACGACTTGCCGACTAATTGCTGGGTTTGACAATACTTTATCAACAGGCTGTAAAGTCTCCGTTTTTAGCATTTTGAGAATTTTTTTTTGAACTTTTCTACGCAGAGCGGCAAAATCTACAAAACAGTTCAAAAAAAATTTCTGAAAAATGAAGATTTTACAGCTTGTTAAAAAGGTGCTTACAAACCCAGCAACTAGTCGGCAAGTCTTTTCAATACTACCCTTGCCAACCCTACTAATGAGATCATCTTTAAGAGTTACAAGCAGGTACCAAGTCGCGGATGCTTGTGAGATCATCTTTAAAAGTTGAAAATGCTTTTTTAGTCGTGTTTCGACTTTTCATAACGACAGAAATACAACCTGGTACAAAAAACGTCAAGTTTATGCAAAAAACAGGGGTGTGTGAGTAATCTTCAAAAAGTGGCTCAAAAAGACAATGCCAAGACCACGATTTTGAATCAAAAGGGGGGGGGTCCTTTTTAGAGTAATTAAGGAATACCATTCGAAAAAAAGACTCAGGGCTACTCGGAATCCTTGCAATATTTCGCACAAGTCCGAGGAATCACATTCCGCTAAATGCATCAAAAATTGAAATAAAAAAGTGTCGGACCCTTTACGAACTTTTTGGGGTCTCCTTATTGGGAGCGTGGACTGTGTGTGTGTCAAAAGTCATTTATTACTGTTTTCTAATCTTGTGATCTTTGAATATACCACAATTTAAATAGGTTAAATAGGCTGTGACTGAAGTGCGCCCTCTAAAGTCCGAATTTTGCCATCCAATTACTGAATTCCACCCTCTAATTTTACATTGTCCTTTTTGTTTAAATTTTTGTTATAATTTTTTAAACTTTTTTGCACTAGCGTGTAGTTCTGAATCTTGGATTTCTAATGCGCTATCAAACTTTGCTGCATAATTTGAGGAATGTAGAGATTCAGAGAATTTAAATTATTGACGTTTTAAAATTGACGTTTTTTTTTCAAAACCTCTGAATCTCTACATTCCCCAAATTATGCAGCAAAGTTTGATAGCACATTAGAAAGCTAAGATCAAGGGCTACATGCTAGTGCACAAAATTGAAAAAAAAATTAACGAAAACTCAAACAAAGAAGACGATATAAAACTAGAGGGCGAAATGCAGTACTTAGAGACGAATTCCAATTTGAGCCAAATATAATAGTTCTACCCAAAACTTTTTTTTATTTATAGCACCCATCCAGGATACAATTGATGGGTTGTCGGGGGCGAAATAAGACCACCCCTGACAACCCCATATAATTCAGATCATAGTTTTCTTCCAGCACCATATTTGTCCTCATTCACAAAATCGATTTGTTGGTCTATTAGTTGCTATTTTGGGAGTGTTGATCATTGGCCAGAGAGCATCTTCAACCGCATTTATATGTCCACTTCCGCAAGTCCATCAAAAGAAATGAGAAAATAATACAACTCAAAACTAGTTGATCCTTCTCTTAAGTTGAATATTTGCCTTTTGTAAGCATCCAACTGAATTTCCATACAAATAGCAGTTTTGTTTGTCGCATTTTAAGGCTATTGAATACTTAAAATTGTGGAGAGACACTATATTTACTGAGTGTTTCACCCAGAAGAAAATGATTAGATTGGCTTACAAGGAAACCTCTTCCACTGTAAAATCGAATTCTAAAATTCTGAAAACGCTATTTTGCAGAGCATTGTCAATTTAGTAAACAAAATTTTAGGCTAAACTTCCTTACACGGGAACTACCCAAAATCATGTTTTGACCACTTTTTTAAAAATTTTTGAGACCTTGAATGCTACAGAAAACGTGTTCTTTTCATTGGAAACACATTTGCATAAAAAAATTTTTGACAAAAAATTCACTTTTTGGTTTTTTTTAACAAATATACCCAATATTAGGATACCTGGTTTGGCTACCACCCTTGGTCCAATCATCCAACCAATGTGTTTCCCAATCAAAATAACACGTTTTCTGTAGCATTCAGAGTCTAAAACATCTAAAAATGTGGTCAAAACATGGTTTTGGTTAGTTCCCATATAAGGAATTCGTGCCAAATTTCAATATTTTTTGGCGAACATACAGAAAAATCAGAATTCGAAGACTAGAGAAACATGTCAAAATAAGCTAAAGTTGCCTCGGTACTCCATCAGGATTTTCGAATATAATTTTTCACTTTTACACTCAGATTTTTATATAGTGAAACCCATGAAAGTTCGAGGGCGTTGGTGCACTTGGCATACTGTCGTTTTCTTAACCTCGACGAGCGCACAGACTTACCTGCGGTATGAATCCAAGCAAGACACTTGATCAGAAATGCATATAGAGGCTCTTTTTGCCTAGCTCCAGTGACCAAACATGGTGGAATACCTTTAAATGGGTACCTAGGCACCCTATATTTTTCAACCATAAGTTTGGTTATACCCATTAATATACCCACATGCACGCTAATAGTGTTGCAGGAAGCCAAAAAATAAAAAAATTTAAAATGCACCAACTGGGATTCGTACCTGCAACATGAAAAATGGAACTAATCATGATTTCACTGCACCACTCTGACATGTTTACAAGTCATGTTAGTCAGCCATATATTATAACTGACAAATTTTGCAATTTTAAAAGACTTGGCTCCATAGCTGATTCTGCGAGCGGTTCCGTGATCAGCTTTACCAGAGCTGTCCTTTGTTATACAAGGTCATTAAATAAGCTACGTTAATGTTTTGAGCCTCCCGAGTTAGACAAAATTTGATTACTTTATGTATTCATCGGAAAAATAAAAAATGAGTTTCATTACTGAAAGTTAACCAGAACAATTGAAATAAAAATGTTTGATGGTTTTCAAAATTGAATTTAGTATCTCCTAAATTCTATTTTGTCAACAGAAAACACAATAAATCTAAACCTTGATACAGTGATAATCCCGGAAAAATTCGTTTCCGCCTCAGATCCGACACTTTTTTAACTCGATTTTTGAAATCTTTTGACAGTTTTTTTTTGAAAGTCTGGTCATGAATACCGCAAATATTCCGATTGAAAAATAATTTTGTCATTTGAAAACATTTAAAAACATCGTGATGAACATTTTTTATAAAGGTGATTACTGGGGTTGTCAAGTCGAGTGCTCGAAAACGAGTAATTTCGAGTATTATTCGAAAATTTTCGAGTATCGAGTCAAGTCGAATGCTCGAAAATTTCGACTACTCGACAACCCTAGTGATTACATATTGAAGTTTTGGTTTTTGTATCTCAAAATCAAAAAAAAAATTGCGATATTTGGGATTACGGTGTCAAAACAGAACTAGCGAAATAGTTTATAAATCGGGGTTCAAAAAGCATCAAACCTAGACGGAAAGAACATTTTTAGGAATGACCAGCACACGAGTACTTGGATGTGATCGTTTTACGTATTTTTCAATTTGGTTTCTAACAAAACTATACCTAACATTAAATTCTAGGTCTGGTTTTATGAGAAACCAAGTTAAAAAATCTCTACAGAAACTCAATGATTAGGAAAAAATTTTGAATTGGCGGGGACAAATTTTGAACAGGTGAGCACGCCCCTTTAAACAATTTATTTTTTTACGTCATTTTCAATTTCAATAGTTAACGAAAAATATATGATGCATATTTTATGAATTTTAATATATTGGAACCTATTAGAATGTGGTAGCCGAGTTTTTGGAACAACCGAATATTCGAATCATGACATTGCCTTTTTTTAATTCCATTTTTTAAATTTTTCATTAAAAAATCAGTCATTTCTCCCCCATTTGGTGGAATTCACATGCGCACGCACACCTACCTACATCAGACCAGCAGCAGCATCAGCACTAATAATGAACAAGAGTGAAGATGACCTTGGAAAGCTGCTCTCCCTTTCCCTCCAATGTGTTGTTTTCAGCCATTCCTTTTATTTCCAGTCTACGTAGCAGACATGAAGCAAACGATTGCAGGAGAAAATTGCTCAGGTTGGACAACCGACAACCCCGCTGCCAAAGTGGCCTTTGAACTTAGTAGAAGAGATCTTTTATGCCTACATGCACCTATTTAGGGTTGACGAGGGTAGTATTAAAACGACCTACCGACTAGTTGCTGGGTTTGACAGCACTTTTTCAACAAGCTGTGAAATCTTCATTTTTGGCGTTTCAGGAAAAAATTTTGAACTATTTTACGCAGAACGGCGAAATCTAAAGAACAGTTGAAAAAAAATTCTGAAATGCCCAAAATGAAGATTTTACAGCCCCTTAAAAAAGAGCTGTCAAACCCAGCAAATAGTCGGCAAGTCGTTTTAAGACTACCCTTGCCAACCCCAAAAATGACAAAAAGAAGTATGAAAAAACTTAAAAAAAGAAAAACTTAACTTTAGCACAAAATTGACCTAAGAAAAGCAAAAATAAGAAGGCATGCATTGGGTATCTTTTTTTTACAGTCGACTCTCCCGGTAACTCTCCCGGATTTTGGAGCAGAATCGAGGTTGAAAATTTACGCTATCTAGGCGGAAATGAAAATTTGGTGGTGTTTTTGAGGTCAGTCGTTTGTTGTAAAAAAGATGGAAATTCGATTCTCAAAAAGTCTTTTAAGGGTTTTTTGGCCCTAGATAAAAAAAGTCCCTATTTAAATAAGGCCATGTTTTTTGAACAATTAATACAGATGTGTGTCAGAGATGCGCGCACTCACTTACCTTAGACATAATTCCTCATGGTCAAAAAAGCACAAACAAGCTCTTTTTGTCAAACTCCAGTCGAAAAAAACAGAGCAGTATACTGTTATATACTACGATTCTTTTTTTAAGGTTATCTGGGTAGGATCTAGAGCTGTGGAGATTTTTGAACCATGATTGTTGCAATTCACCATTGTAGGGTTGTCGGATGTAGTCTTATTTCGAAACGACGACTAGTTACTGTGTTTGTGAGCACATTTTCAAAAGGTTGTAAAATCTTCATTTTCAGCACTTTCGACATTCCGTTTGAGCAGTTTTGTAAAGAAAGGAAAAATATTCAAGAAGTTAAGTAAATTGTATTATCGACGGACTGGAAATGTATATCTAATTAGCGTATTGGACTGTAGAAAATCGCCGTAGAAGATCACAATTTGTAGTTAATCCATAGGGCCGGAGTGTTTTCTAAGCAGTCCAGCCATGCTGTATTTCTGGCATGTTGCTGAATAAATAAAAATAAAGGAACAAAGAAATGTACAATTGAGTCTTAAAATGGTGCCAGCATTCAATAGTCAGACTGGGCAGGCGTGGTCGAGACAAAACCTGTCGGCATCACCAAACCCACCAAAAAATTTACAAAAGTGAGATTAAAACATTTTAAGCAACAGTTGTGATGGGAGGGCAATCTTATACCGACAAAATTGAAAAATCTCTCTGGGTTTCAAAATATAATAAGGTAGCCCAGCAATTTTTTTGAATTGTTTTATATTTTGCTCGCTTTGTGTCGCATATAACATTTCTGACTTTACACCACGTTCAAAAACTATTTCGAAAACTTAAAAAATCCTGTTGTTTTTTTGTGATTAAAAAAACCCTGATTTGTGGATAAGGATTTTCCAAAAATTTTCATGCGGACTCGAAAGGAATATAAACGGAAGGAATATTGCGTAAATATAAAAAGACTGCAAAAAAAATAATTTCTGCAGATCAGTTTTAGTCCCATCAAAAACAATTTTAAATTGAATGTGGAGGAACTGTGGGTGTCATAATTTTATATGCATTGTTATCAGGATGGTATACTCGACGATTACCTCAGCCATCAGCCTCAGCCGGCTGAGTTAGGAAAAGTTGTCCTCAGCCGTTAGCCAGGTCAAAAACTTTGGCTGGAATGGAATACGCACTGGCCGCAAAGGCGAGCACTCAGTTGCGGATTTTTTTTTGCGGATTCTACACATGCGGAACCATTTTGTGCGGATTTTCACTTGCGGATTCCACACTTGCGGATTCGTTCTTCCGGATTATCACTTGCGGATTCCACACTTGCGGATTCCACTTTTGCGGACTTTTAATTGCGGATTTCACACATGCGGATTTTTTTTTGCGGATTATCACTTGCGGATTCCACACTTGCGGATTCCACTTTTGCGGACTTTTACTTGCGGACTCCACACTTGCGGTTTCTACATTTGCGGAATTTTAGTTGCGGTTTCCACACTTGCGGTTTCCACATTTGCGGAATTTTAGTTGCGGATTCTACCTTTCCGGATATTGATTTGCGAGTTTTACACAAGCAATAAGAACAGGCGGTTTATCATTTGTCAATTCTGTGTTTACAAATTTTATGTTTATTAGGTCTACATCACTAATGAGTCTATGTCATTAATAAAAGCGGGAGATTGCATTCACCAAAAGTACTAACCACTAACAAGTTATTAATAATAGCGATAAAATTACAATATGATGTTCTAATCGTCCCAATTGTCAAAACCATTTTTCATAATGCGAAATTGCAGGGCTTTCAGATGCTGTAAGGTTTCCTCATCTGTGGGTGCTTGGAGCGCATCGTATATTGCTATCAATTCCCAAATAGCCCGATCTGTTGATTGGGATTGAACAGAACGGGGGCGCACTAATAATCCAACAGTTGGATCTAGTTCATATTCTCTAAGCTTCGTTTCGGCAACAAGCTCTTCTTTTTTGATGACCTCTATGGCTCTGAAAATTAAATTAAACGTGTGATTTACAGGGTGATTCTAAAACTCTGCAGGCTTAACCAAATGTTTCAGGGAAATTCTTTTTTGCGGCGGAAAAGTTTCCCTTTTTGTAAAACTCTCCCAGATCCCCACAGAACACGAGATAAATCGTGTCCCGTGACTTTTGTCGTTTGTTGTTTGTTGAACAGAATTTGCACAGAAAAGGGCACTTTTTTGCTAAAGCAAGATAGTTTTTTTGCAAAACAGGCTATTTTTTGGCTTTTTTGACTTAAACGAAAAAGTAAAAAACATACTTTGAAAATGTAGGATTTTTCTTTTTCAACTGAGCATTCAGCTGGCAATGAAATGACTCTTGAGCATTATTTGTTCTTCCCAAAACACCATCCTTTGTTTCTTTTTGATTCCATACTGTTGGTGGAAAAAGGGGCGAATTTCGCGCGCCCTGCATGTGGATGTAGTTTCTAAAAAAGTCTATGTATAGAAAAGTATAGTTCAGCAAATCTACCGCTTGAAATATGAAAACACGGACTCAGCAATAGAAGGCAGATCTAACGTCCAAAACTTGGTCAACAACAACTGGAATGCCGGCTCTACTTGCTTCACAGGCAGAAAAGATAAAGCTGCCAAACTTCTGACCAAAGTCCTGTAGTCTTCGTTAGACGAATAAATGTGTGACAGACCATTCCGTTTTATATGACGATGAATGCTTTGCGAAAGGTGAAAAAGGCAGGTACGTATGGTCAAATTCGAGCCAAAAACGTCTTTAAACGCATTGATAGCAGCTTAAAAAGATCATGTTTATTACATAAACTACCGTTAGTTTTGTGTCTTTTGAAAAACCTTGTTCAAAGTCAGTCATCACACTGGTAGGCGAAGTGTCCAAGTTGCTTTTCACAATCTACAAAAGATAGCTCGTCTAATTTTTCAAAATACCTCATATTCTCTAATAGAAGCCGTAAGAATTAATATTTGGATTGGTCCATAGGGGTGTGGTAGTTTATGTTAGAAGGGTGAGTTTTTCAAAAAAGTGCTGTATTAAAAAAATACAGTGCAATCAAATTTATCTAGCTACCTGAAAAATGCGCTTGTATACAGCAGTAGACTTATTCTGCATAAAAACGAATGCACAAGGAAGACTTGATTTTTCAATCAAAACATTGATGGTATACAGTTGTAAAAAATTTCCAGGAGAGGCTAAATATAGAAATCTTTGATTCTTATAGGACCATATCCGTCGCCGACAATGAAATTTTCACACCTTCATATGCGCGCGGGACACTTTTCTTACTTCGAAAATGCGCCAAAATAATTTTTGAATAAAAAATATTCATTTTAAATGAATATTTTTTATGTAAAAATAATTTTGCGCATTTTTGGTGTAAAAAAAGTGTTTCATGCGAAACATGCGAAATTTTTATTGTCGGCGAGTATGGGTATGGTCCTTTAAAGGGCCATTGCCGTCTACGGAAACGGTTGTCCCCGCCAATTCAAAAAAATACCTAATCATTCATTTTCTGTACGGATTTTTTTCTTGGTTTCTAACAAAACAAAGCCTAAAATTGAATTTTAGGTATAGTTCTGTTAGAACTGAGCTGAAAAATACGTACAGAAGCTTAATGATCAAACGAAGAATTTTGAATTGGCGGAGGAAAATTTAGTACGCGTGGCCATGGCCCTTTAAAAACATTTCTTTCCCAAAAAATAAATTTTACCTTTAAAGGTCCCGTCACTAGACCAGGAATTATAACGAGAGAGACGCCGAAGTCCTTTTTGCGAGGAAAATATAAAAAAGGGAGAATCATTTAAAGAATGATCTCTACTGTCGTACAGCAAAAACTGAGTGTCACTTAATGTGATGCGGTATTTACCCTTAAAAATATCTAGCTTTTTAGTTCTATTTTAACGAAAGATACTGTTATTGAAATATTGGCTATGTCTCTGGCATTGACATTTATTCGATCTGGATCAAGACGTTTGCGTGCGATAGCATTGTAAGTCCCTGAGTGCCTCGGCATCTTCATAAGTGCTTCATCAGTCAGTCCTTGGCGTCCACTAACAATAATATCTCTAGGAGGCACTGCAGGATCTCTAGCAGCCTTTCTTTTTATTGTTTTCTTAGCCGATCTCACCTTAAATTTTCAAACTCTAGGCTGCGATAATTATGATAAGCGACCATAGATTCGTGACCACGTATAACTTATTTTTTGAACGCTTTGATCAAAAATCGACCATATTGACAAAAAAGTATAAAAACGCACAAGAGTCAGGATTAAATGGTCACAAACCAACGCTTTACCAACGTTAAAAGTAAAAAGCCTGCCTGAACATCACTCGAAAAACTTAAGTGATTGTGACTAGTAGCAACTTTGAAGTTAGATCCATTAATATTTGAATGCCCTCGTCCATTGCATCCTTTTCTTTCGCATTGCCAGAATTGTATCGATCCATTAACCGATATTCCTTTCTTTCTGTATTCAAAGTTGTTCACAGTTTTTAACAAGCGCTCTTTTGTGCTTATCTGGGAGCTAAATAATTTTTTTGTGACAATAATACCCTATTTTCTCTAATATACTGACCGGTCGGTTTATTTTACAACTTACCTCTAGGGGTTCGGTTTATTAGAAAGGGTCGGTATATTAGAAAGGTTCGATATATTGAGAAAAATACGGTATCTCATGAAGGTGTGCCAATACTTTTTTTCGCAGTCATCGTGTTAGTTAGACAAAAAGTTACGATCGTTCAAATATTAAAAAAAAAATATACACCGTGTAGTACTTACTTAGGAAGCTCCCCATCACGACAAAGCCTATCAGGGCTTCTTTTGCTTCTTGACTTAGCAGAAATACAATCACCCCACATTGTTATGCCAATTTTTTTGATGCCAACTTCTCCAGCAGTTCCTACATTTGAACTGCCTTCATAAGCAGATATCGTCTGAAATTTTTGATTTGAAGGCCGAGAAATGAGATTTTCAGAAATGACTAATTGTTTAAAAAGCGGTGAAGAAACACTAATATCCGGTAGCGTTTTTGTAAAATATTATGTTGACAGTTTGCGAATCCGCAATAAAAATCCGCAAGTTTAAAATCCGCAAAAGCAGAATCCGCAAGTGATTATCTGAAAAAGCGGAATCCGCAAGTGTGGAATCCGCAAAAAAAAATCCGCAAGTGTGGAATCCGCAAAAAAAAATCCGCAAGTGTGGAATCCGCAAAAAAAAATCCGCAAGTGAAAATCCGCAAATGTGGAATCCGCAAGTGTAAAATCCGCATAAGTTCGATCCGCATGTGTGGAATCCGCAAAAAAAAAATCCGCAACTGAGTGCTCGCCGCCGCAAATGGTCTCAAACCATGTTTTTTCAACGCTTTAGCACCTGAAACGTGTAGAAAACATGTTTTTAGGGCGGGGTCGACCATTTTGGAAAAAAAAATTTTTGATTAAAATTTGACTTTTTGCCTTGGGGGACCAAAACAAACCACTCGGGGAGGGCACTTAGGTGTCTTATTATTCATTTTCACCTTGTTTTTCTTACTGGAACTTGCTAGAGACTTACTAGAGACTTTGAATGCATTTTACGATCAAGAGTCTTGCTCGGAATCAAAGCAAAAAGTCAAATTTTGGTCAAAAAACTTTTTTTCCAAAAATGGTCGGCCCCGCCCTAAAAACATGTTTTAGGTGCTAAATGGTTTGGGGCCATTTACGGCCAGTGCGTAACAGTGCAGTTTAGCCAAAATTTTACCTCAGTCATCAGCCTCAGCCGGCTGACTTGAATTCAACAGTTAACAACAACCTGGAAGGAAATTTAATTACTGAACTTTTTTTTATTGACTGAACATTTCGAAAATGGTCAGCGAAACAGTGAAAAATCGACACCAAAAACACTAAAAATTTGATAAGAGAACTTGCCTCAGCCGGCGGAGGCACGTTTTTTCCTTATTTTTCGAATACAAGGCATCAGATACATTAACAACATACATTATATTTTGCATCAACAACAAAATGTAATTTAATAGAATGTACAGGGTGTTTCAAGAAATTCTGCCTTTTTGAAAAAGTCACAACTTCTTTTCTAGGTTGTTTTTCAAAATTCTGATTTTACAAATATATATTTTTCTAGCCGACAATTTTTGGACAGTTTTGGTGTGTAACGTGAAAAACACGGTTTTGCTTGGTCCCCCCTGTGGTTTGTGCTACGGTCAGTGAATGGCCTCTAGACGGACAGGGGTCTATCCCACTAATTGAAAAGTGAAAAATGAAAAGTGAAAAATTTTTCAATTTTCCATGAAAAATTTTCAATTAGTGGGATAGGCCCCAGGACTTCCAACCCATAGAGCCATTCTCTCCTTTTGCTATTTAGTCGAATATAGTACTTGATGTTTTCTCCGCAATCTTGTATACAAATATGTTTGTTGGGGTAGTATTATTTTGAACCGACGACTAGTTGCTGGGTTTATGAGCACATTTTCAAGAAATTGTTAAATCTTCATTTTTAGCGTTTTAGACATTCTGATTGAATAGTTTTGTACAGAAAAGAAAAATCTACAGAACTGCTTAAACGAAATGTCTAAAACGCTAAAAATGAAGATTTTACAACCTCTTGAAAAAGTGCTTATAAACCCAGCAACTATTCGTCGGTTCGAAATAAGACTACCCCCGCAACCCTAGTTAATAGAAGCATAATAAACTGCCATCGCCAGGAAAGTACATTTTCAGAGGCTCGTATTAGCTTCTCCAAGCATCCAAAAAAATTTTTGTAAGACTTCCCCCCGACTACCGTGGTAATTGGTAAATGATTGTTATTTTCAAAGCATTCGTTGTATTTTAGGAGATTAAATCTTTGACCCTACACGCCCCCCCCCAATGAAATTTTTTTTAAAGTGTTTCCAAACACCCTATATCAACCTAAAATCACCTCAGAAGTTCAAAAAAGACATTATTTTTGTGTTCTCGTCAATAAAAAATTAAGTTTTGGGCATTTTGAAATTTCGACCATTTGGCTGTTTTACCATGTTTTGCTCACTGGAGCTGGGCAAAAGGGGCATCTAAATGCATTTTTGATCAAGAGTCTTGCTCGGAATTATGTCTAAGGTAAGTGAGTGCGCGCATCTCTAACCTACCAAGCCCCCTGTGCAGGCCTGGTGGCTTGGAGTTGAGATTCGCACAACAAAATACCTTTAGTATTTTTACGAAATGTCAAATTTTGTGTTTCAATCAAATCTTGACGCTACTAGGTTATACCCCACCCAAAAAAGCTACTTGGACATACACCGCGCCCCCCCCTCAAAATCGGACACGGGGCTTGGGGGCTTGGAATTGGGATGCGCACACCCACGTGCCTTAGACACAAATCACTCGAAAGTGACTATGGATGCATGGAGGGGGTTTGGAGTTGGGATGCACACACCCACATACCTTAGACACTAATCACTCGAAAGTGACTATGGATGCATGAAAAAGCATGAATACCAGAGTTTCTTCATGCGGTAGGCCCCAGTTAACAAAACTATGCTCCGGTAGCGCCAAATCTTTTTATAATTTTAGTTAAAAGCTATAATTGTTTTTTTAGTTAAAAGTGCCAATTTTTCAATTCTGAGATCGCAGCCTTAAACAAAGTTGTCTTACATGCAACCCATGTGCAGTTGTCACTAAAAGAGAAAGGTGGGAGTAGCAAAAAGGAACGCGAGCATGCAAGGGCGATAGGCCAGAGATCTGCTTGCTTCCCCCTTCTTTCTTGATCATCCCTAAAGTGGGTGGAGGCACACGAAAACCCTGACCTATTTCCACTCCTCGATCTCCCCTCTCTCCTGCCCAGCCCTTTTTGGTAGGTCTGTAGGAGAGGGGTCGCTCCATAGTAGTTTGATTGTGTCACTGCTCCGCCCCCAACCAACTTTCCACTCCAAATATCGTCTCTTTTCCTCCTCATCGGACTACTTTCTCCCAGCCTGCTGCAAATTTTCACTCTTTTGATCACATCAAGTTTTAATTTTGTGGTGATTTGAACCTTTTATTTTTGTTTGAATTGAGATTGAGCCACTAGATATGCATTTAAGTTTCTACTGACCCTAGTATTACGACGGAGTCGTGATCAACGTCAATCTTCTCAAGTTAACTATGAAATGTGCCTGCCGCTATGTCTTTTTTGACAGTACGTGCATGAAACAACTTTCAGCCTAAACTTTTTTTCTATCGTAACTGTGTGGTATGTGCAGTGGCTGGAAGTATCAAAAACAAAATTTGAATTATTTAATAACTGTGCTATAAAAGGTTCATACCGCTTTCGTCGTACAGTCGACTCTCTATATTATGGACCCCCCATAAAGTTCATTCACGCCTATTTACCAAAAAGGTGTTCGTTGTATCGAGAGGCACGGATCTTTTCGGGCAAAACTATTGCGATTTTCAGCAACGATTGGTAAAATTGGAATCCTTGCGATGTTTTGGACTAGACTAGCCAAAGACAACTGGCTAAAGACTTCAACATCTGGGTCGAAAAAGTGACGGACCCTGGGCGGAACAAACTTTTTGGGGGTCCGTTATACCGAGAATCGACTGTATTTTATACTAGTTCACTTTCCACAGTTCTCGCTATGCCGGAAATCGGCAAATGTTCCCCAACACCCTAGTGTCAACCCGCTTCCCTGTGATTTAATTTTGTAGTTATTTTATTTTTTTTATTTGCTAGCTTTCATTAAAAGTGATAAAACGTATATTACTCGAAATGGCAAAAATGTTATGAGTTGCCGAAAAACTACCTGAATTTTTTGTTTTTGCAAACCATTTGCCAATCTGTTTGAATTTATTTGTTAAAAATTTATTGGTTTTGCCGTTTAGTAATGGCTCAAAATTTATAAAAACTGATGAACTAAGCATAATTTTAAAAATTGATTTTCCTAGATACTTCTTGTTGCCTTGTTTATTTTTTGTATGAATCTTGTGGTACAACTTATAAGCTTCTGAAATTTTCAAAATTTTCTTGTGTCCCATTGTAGTATTTTATAAAAAAAATTATGAAACCTTTCAAATTTATGAAAACATTCAAGAGAATAAAAATTTGACCAAATCTACGTGTGCCCTAGTTTTCACAAGCTAGTCATTTGAAAACGTTTCCATTCAACTATTTTTATTATTTTGAAATCTTTTTTGTATAATTTTTTTCGGTAAAGTATTTTCTCTTTCCTCTTTCTTTTGTAAAGTATTTTTTTTCCAATTCTCAGCCACTCTGATTATCCGGCACCCTAGTTGTCTTAAATACTTTTTTTTGTGAAATTTTTTGCTAGTAAAAGTGCCTCTTAAAAAATTTGTAACAGAAGTAAAAACTTCAGAAAAACAAAATTTTTAGGAGTATTCAATAATTGTGGCTGATAACTAGGAACTGACTTCCCATGTAACCCTGTAATCACTTAGGCTTAGGGGTAGGCAAGCGCATGTTAGCCGTGACTAAAAAATGTGGGGGTGGCCTATTCTGTAGTAAGGTCAAATTTTTTTGGACACTTGGAGAAACTTATACCAGCCTCTGAAAATGTACTTTCTCACTGAAGAATTAATATTGGTCGTAAAGTTCGGTATTTATACTTATTAGGATTGTCCGGGGTACTATTATTTTAAACAGACGACTAGTTGCTGGGTTTATGAGCACTTTTTCAAGAGGTTGTAAAATCTTCATTTTTAGCGTTTTAGACATTCCGTTTAAGCAGTTCTGTAGATTTTTTTTTCTGTACAAAACTGTTCAAACGGAATGTCTAAAACGCTAAAAATGAAGATTTTACAACCTCTTGAAAATGTGCTCATAAACCCAGCAACTAGTCGTTGGTTCGAAATTAGACTACCCCCGCAACCCTATTGACTACCTCTATTTAATTTTGTAACCTACAAAACTTTCTAAAATAACTTTATACTATTACAAAACTTGGTTTGCTACTGCCGTCAATATTGTTCACAACTTGTCTTTCAGCTTTTCTATTGGATATGGATGTGACAACAGTGCATAACATAATGTCCTCTTTCTGGCCTAGAGGTATTCCACTAACTAGCACTCAAAACCAGTTGCTGTCAGCAGCTATGGACCACCACCATCAGCAGCATCAATCCAGCTACTCCACCACCAGCAATATGATGCTCTCACCTCAAGGTCCGTCCAGAGAGCCTCAATCTCATCACTTCGGTCAAATCCGGATCTCGCCTACGATGGCCGTGATAGACGCTCAATATGGGCTGCCAACAGCATCAGTGGCTGAAAGCCCTCGATTTTCTGCAGCCATGATGGATCCTACAGAAGATGGTCTGTCTGCCTTGACTTCTAGAAGTGCATTACCACCCACCTCCATCAATTCAGTGATAGTGTCGAGAGGATGTTGCCCTCCCTCAGCTGCACCCACGCCTCCAGCTCTGGAACAGGACGATGAGGGCAAGAGCACTGTGGAGGAGATGCTGGCAGAAGCTTTAGGATGGTCAGTGGATGGTGACAATGGAGTCTGGGATGTGGATACTTCATCAGAATGTGCTACGAGTACTAATACAGGTGAGTCAATTGATATTGTATGAGTATTGTTAAGAGAATAATTGGGCTGCGACGCCTGACTCATTACCTGAAGGACTCTTTAGTTTCGTCCAACTATCAGATGCACAGAATCCTTTAAAGGTACTAATCTCTTATCGGGTCAGGTTTTTGAAAAAATTTTGGGCATATATTTTTTGTATCCAGATAACGTGTTATGTCCATTTTTATATTCTTTTAAGTTTTGCTTGCTTCTTCACCTCTTGGCAGATCAAATATATTCATGCTCGCTAGAAATTATAATTACTAATTGTTATCTGATACAAAACAAAAAATATCTGCCCAAAATTTTTTCCAAAAACCTGACCCGATAGGGAATAAGTACCCCTTTGAATACTACTATTAATATTTTAATGAGTCTCAAATAGGGAAAGCAAAAATGTAACTAACAGTTGGCAATGGCTCACTGCACCAATTTTTTTGTTTTACGCTGTTCTTTACCCGAAGCTATTAAAATTTTAGCTTTGTTTACAAGTTTGAATATAAAATTAGACAAGAAGTTTTTTTGACCCTACTAGCGAATGCCCCCACCCCAAATGATTTTGCCTTTCTAAAATTAATTAAAAAGTACCCAAATATATGTTCCAGATTCCAAAAAAGTGAATAAGACATTTATTAGTCACAACTGAGCCTAGGGGCTAAGCCTAAACTTGTTGTTCCAAAGGGTAGTTACAGCGATTTCGAGATGGTCAGATTCTTGGGTGGAGGGGGGGCATGTTCGCTAGTAGCACCGTTGTTTTAATGTCAAAAATACAATGTTAGCTTAGTCGTCCCTGTGGTTCGCCCTCTTATTATGTTACGGCCGAAACAAAAATTCGAGAAATGTTGTTATAGAGCCTGTATTTAAAAAAAGGTTACTAAGTTAGAGATGACCAAAATGAGCACTTTTGGGTAATAATCAGCAAAATACAATAAAAAAATAAATAAAAACGGCCAAAATTGCTTCCGACTTCATCTCAGATACCACAGATATGTTGAAAAAAAACCACGAGAAAAATAGCTTGATGGGTTGTAAATACAGCTTTTATGTCAAATATATCTTTTTGTTCTTCTTTGTTGCATGGTTCAGATAGGCTTGAACTGACAGAAGCCGAAGTGATTTTCGGGGTTGTCGGGAGTAGTTTTATTTCGAACCGACGACTAGTTGCTTGGTTAATGAGCACATTTTCAAGAGGTTGTAAAATCTTAATTTTTAGCGTTTTAGACATTCGTTTGAACAATTTTGTAGATTTTTCTTATCTGTGCAAAACTATTCAATCAGAATGTCTAAAACGCTAAAAATGAAGATTTAACAATTTCTTGAAAATGTGCTCATAAACCCAGCAACTAGTCGTCGGTTCAAAATAATACTACCCCGACAACCGTATCTCCTCGCAGGACCCCATTGTGCCTTCAAGTACTATAGTAGATTAAATAGCAAAGGGAGAAAATTGCTCTATGGGTTGCATTAGCAGAATATTTTGCCAAAAAATCTAACCTAGAATTTCCAGACGAAAGCGGAAAAAAATTTTCGGGCCAGACCGCTCAATTCATATAAATCAAGGTTTTGTGTTTGTTGTTACCCTGCTTTAAATTTTACACCAAATTTGAATGATGACTAAGTAGCAGACAGATATTTACAAGAGAACAATTTTGCCCTGAGGCTGGCTCTCTTTTTGATTGTGTCCTCCTTCCTCTTCTCTCCTGATCATCTTTTGTGTGTGCATGTAGGTTGGATGAATAAAATATAGGAATAAAATAAGTAAACTGGATTTGAAAATGCTTCCAGGCGCACCAGCTATTTGGAATCTCTTTTCCCAAAGAGAAAAGAAATTTTTCTTCCTAATAATTTCTTTGGAGTCTGGGATAGAGAAAGTTCTGAAAAGGCTTTGACAGCACCACTTCCATTTGCGGGGGTGCTGCTGCTATTGCTGCTACAAAACCGGTAATGGAAAGTTGGTGGATTTGGAGATGTAAATGGGGGGATTCAGGTCATCCTCTCTGCTCCTTTCTATTTCTTTCCCCTTCATCCAGACACATTGATTTGGATTGGGCGAAAGAGGATGCTTACCCTTTGAATCACACTGCTGAGCACGTAACATGCTGTTTTGAGGGTTAGAGGAATAAACATAGCAACGAAATACACTATTTGTATATGGGTGATGATCTATTCAAAAAGTCTTCAAATGCTGTTAGGGGGTAGTATTATTTCGAACCGACGACTAAGCGCTGGGTTTATGAGCACTTTTTCAAGAGGTTGTGAAATCTTCATTTTTAGCGTTTTAGACATTCCGTTTGAGCAGTTTTGCACGGATAGGCAAAATCTACAGAAGTGCTTAAACGGAATGTCTAAAACGCTAAAAATGAAGATTTTACAACCTCTCGAAAATGTTCTCGCAAACCCAGCAACTAGTCGTCGGTTCGAAATAAGACTATCTCCAAAACCCTACAAAGTGTGCTAAAAAAAATGAATCATGTTATAAAGATAGTGGTTTGGTGTGGAGACATCTGAGTTTAGCTATTTGGGTAAGGTCATTTGAGGATTGGTAGATTGCGGACCCAGATTAGTGGTCCAGTTATGCGAAATGACGTTTTCAGCTAGCCAATTGCGGACGTGAGATTTGTGCCACGATAAATGCGTCTCAAAATTTTGTGGTCGACAAATACGACAAGGTCGACAAGTCTGCCTTCTGGCAGTAGTCACTCTAGCAGCCTTATTTTCGAAATTTATATATGGCGCTGTATTTTTATGATAGGTTGCAGTTTAATAAAGTTAATGTGCAAATCAATTAGAATTTCGCAAATTCGAATTTTTTGTGATGATCAAGTACACTGACTGAAGACTAGGGTTGTGAAATTGTCCGGACAGAAAAGAATCGGAAAGTTTTCCGGACACAAATGGACAAATTTGGACAAAAATGGACAAAAAATGGACAAAAATGCGCAATCCATCTAGTACCTTTATTCAAGCAAAAAACATAACAATTCAATTAAAGTCAGCCATTATTAATACATCAAATTCATAAAAGAATTAAACTATACTGTTTTATTTCCTTTGTTGTTGCGGTGGGAAATCGGACAGAAATGACAAGGAATTGACAGGTGGTAGTATATAGTTAACTGGTAACTTACCGAACTTACCCTAGTGAAAACGCATAAAAATGAGGTGTAACGTGGGCTCAGCCCACAGGGAGTTTCTGTATTCCTGATTTTATTTTTTTCCATTCTTTTGGAAAACTTTCCGCGTTTTTTCTGTCCGGAAAGTTTTTCGGAAAACTTTCTATTTCACAACCCTACTGAAGACTAAAAATAAAAGAGAAGGTACCTAATGTAAGTGGCTAGCTATTGACGACTTGTAATTTTCAAAAAATATACAATACTCAAACCCTTTATTCATGCATTTTAAAATTACTTAGAAAGTTCATTAGCTCATCAATAAGCTTAGATCCATGGAAACACTATGCTTTAAAAATATAAAATTATTTACTTCAAAAATTGTATTAAACGCAGATATTCAAATTCGGAATTTAAATTAACTGTTTTCATCTGCAATTTATATGTGTTTTCTGGATTTTTCTTTCGAGTAAGATCTGTCTGGCTTGGCAGAACTCAGTGCGGATTTTGCCATTCGAAGCTAAGCCAATATCACCACCAACCAAAAAAATTTTTATTGAGAACAATAAACACGAAAAGTGCAGGTGAAGAATTACTAGAATTAAGTAGTTAACGTCTCTTTGATAAGTTTATCTTTTTGTTTATTTTTTCTGCAAACTATTTCTTATGTAGATATCTAGGGCAGAAGTAGTGTGGGCCAAATCACTTTGGTACAATTCAATTTGGGCCAAAATGAATTTGGGTCAAATTACTTTGGGACAATTCAATTTGGGCCAAAATGAATTTGGGTCAAATCATTCTGCGACAATCCAATTTGGGCCAAAATAAAATTGCAATATTCGGTAAATATTTGGTAAATATTGCAAATTATCTTGGCACAATTTGATTTTAGCCCAAATTGAATTGTCCCAAATTGAATTGCGCATGACCATAGTGACCGCACCGTCCTCCGGGCCCGTCCCGTCCCCGTCTCCGTCCGGACGGCGCCGAAAAGTGAGACGGTCGGACGGCCGCCGTCCAAAAATAAAAAATTAGACGGCCGGCCGCAGGCCGGCGAAATTTTTTTTTTAAAGGACGGCCGGCGGACGGCCGGTGATTATTTTTTTCGAAAAGACGGCCGGTCGGACGGCCGGTCGTGAAAAGTCAGGACGGACGGTGGACGGCCGGTGAAAAAAATAAAGACGGCCGGCAGATCGGACGGTGGGGAAAAAATTGACTGCAAGGTGATAAGTAGTGTATCGCAATAACAATTTTGAAAACTTCCAAAACTTTTAAACGTCAATAATAAATGTGTAACCACTGATAACTAATCCAGAATACATGCACACTGCAATAAGAACAGCCGGTCGAAGACGGGCGAAAAAAAATTGACTTTGGACGGCCAGTGGACGGCCGGCAAAAAAAATTTACTTTGGACGGCCGGTAGACGGCCGGGGCTAAATTTCAGAGGACGGCGAAATATTGGACGGCCGGCCGAAGGCCGGCGAAAATTTTTTTTTTGAAGGACGGCCGGTTGGACGGCCGGCCGAACGCAAAAATCTAAGGACGGCCGGTCGGACGGCCGGCGAAAAACGTCAAGACGGCGGACGGGACGCCGTCCAATTTTCGCTTATCGCGGTCACTATGCGCATGACACTTTAATCACTTGAACTGGATCATAGGTTAACTTTGAAAAATCATTTATGGGTTTCACAATTCACTTTTTATGAATAGGGTTGCCAAGGGTAGTCTTATTTCGACATGCCGAC
The DNA here is from genome assembly GCA_029231635.1 of Ditylenchus weischeri. Classification (NCBI taxonomy): domain Eukaryota; kingdom Metazoa; phylum Nematoda; class Chromadorea; order Rhabditida; family Anguinidae; genus Ditylenchus; species Ditylenchus weischeri. The sequence continues at coordinate 25,566 of JAMRYI010000866.1, read as the reverse complement.
TAATTGCTGGGTTTGACAACACTTTTTCAAGAGGCCGTAAAATCTTCATTTTTGGTGTTTCAGAAATTCCGTTTGAACTATTTTGTAAATTTTGTCTATCTGCGTAAAACAGTTCAAAAAATATTTCTGAAACGCCAAAAACGAAGATTTTACAGCCTGTTGAAAAAGTGCTGTCAAACCCAGCAATTAGTCGGCATGTCGAAATAAGACTCTCCTTGACAACCCTACTTAATTTTTATCAACCAAAAAATTTTGCAACCTATGAAGAGTGGTAAGTGTAGTTTCCAAAACTATCCGACAACTTGATATTTTCAAAAGTGCTTTTCGCTTGGAAGGATTTCTTCGGTCTATGTATATTCTCGTTAAAGACTGTTGCAAAGTGAAGTTAACTGTTGGGTTGCACGAGAAAAGAGACCTTCGTTATTGTTATTTTTTTCTATGTTGGACTTAACTTGCAAAATTTAAATTTTTTTCTGATTTAGTTAGTTTGTTTTGATAAGATTACTAAAAGACTTTACAATTATGAAAAAGAGCTAGTTTAGCCATCTTAGGCTTTTCAATGCTCTATTAATGTACGTCAACTGTCTGACCTTTAGGATAATCACCTCTTTTAACTGTTTAATTTGAAAATAGTATGATGATTTTTACAGAAAGAACAACATTTTTTCGCAAATAGTATTGCAAAGTATATTTCGTAACCAATGAGAGAAGTTCCGTTTCTCCAATACTTAAACAATCGAATGTTTTTTAACCACGAATTAGGCCAGAAACTTCACATTTTTAGGCGTAATTTTTGCTGAAAAAAGTACAGGAATTTTTGCACTTTGTGACGTCAGACGACTGGAGCAAATAAACAAGGTGGGAGCAGCGAAAATAAGTAGTACTACCGCTGAAAATTTATTATGGTGGGCACAACACACAGACACCTAATTAGTGATTGCGAACACTATTGGACCTTTGGAAAGCAGCAAATAGGAAATAAATAAGTGGAACAGGTTGTTTTCACCCCAAATTCCCGCAGATAAAAAAGACTGATCGGTTTCATTACTTTTTCCGGAAAGACAGTTTGGCAGAACAATAAAAATTGATGAGTTGTGTATTTTCTCGGTACCTTTTGCCAAGGCGCTGGCATTTGAATTTGCTTTTCTTGAAAAAAAATGTGAGTTGCACTTGACCTCTTGACCAGCCAAATGGACTGACCCTGACCGGAGTTGATGAGCATATATGTCTCTCTAGCTGGCTGTCTGCCCATTAGTATGTCTCCCTTATATGTGACTGGGTGTGAGAAAAAAGAAAAGGACTGAGCGGTCACTCTAAGGTCAAATTTTGCTTTATGAATTAGATGTTTATATGGGTCAAATTTTTTGAGTCTATCAATAGAGGGATCAGTCGAAGAGAAAAATATGAAATATAGAGAGATCACAAAATAATTTTAAACAACAGTTACATAGAGACACTTTTTTCTCTACACTTTGCTCGGGCAGATGTGCAAAAACGGACTTCCAAATTAAGAAGTATCCTCGTAACAGAAAGAGAAAAAGAAATTCTTAAATATGCCTTAAAATAGAATGGCTACAGGTCCACGTTGTGAAAATCAGTATTAGTATACGCAAAATATCGATAAGAACTGTGAAAAAGGAAAAAAGGACTCTAAAATAGGCAAAATCATATTTTTGTTAAAAACTTTCCTGTTGTGTTAGGTGTTTTGTTAATCTTTTACTGCCTGCGGCATATTTTTGACCAGTTTGGTGATCACGCTTGCACTGTCTTTTTTAGAATCCTGTTTACAAAAAGATCAAATTTATTAGCTCTGAAACTCATACATTATCTCCATCTATCAATTTATAAATTCTTGTAAAATTATTTTCAAGAAGAATTCAGTTATGGGTTGCAGTGTGCAAAATCGCTAGTAGGTTGTCGAGTGTAGTGTTATATCGAGCTGACAACTAGTTGCTGGGTTTGTGAGCACTTTTTCAAGAGGTTGTAAAATAATCATTTTCGGCGTTTAAAACATTCTGTTTAAACAGTTCTGTAGATTTTTCCTTTCTGTGCAAAACTGCTCAAGCGGAATGTCTAAAATGCTAAAAATAAAGATTTTACAACTTCTTGAAAAAATGCTCACAAACCCAGAGAAATCACAAAATATTTTTAAAGATGCTTTGATCTCTACAGATTGTTTGGACAGATGTGCAAAATCGGACTTCTAAATTAATATTATCCTGACAACTGCAAATGAATCATTTCAACAAATAATCTTCAAGGAGAATTCAGTCATGGGTTGCAGTGTAAAAGCATGCAAAATTATATCTATCAGATAAAATCGATCGGTATTTTATCTGATAGTTTCTGATAGATAAATTTATCGGTTCAGATAAATTTATCTGTTCTGCGCACTGCGATTCAAACACACGAAACTCGTTATGGTTCTATAAGTGACTCTGCATTGAAAAAATCAGTTATTGATAAGTTGACTGGGAGAGCACGAAAAACTGAGGAGTGAAATACTTTCAGCTGTAGTGAAATACAGCAGGAATTTCATACGCGATCATATGTTCAGCATTTTTAATTCTGGGTTTCGCTGCTGTTAAATAGACTTGTAAAAACATTTATGTTTCAAAGCACACTGCTCCCTAATTTGCCTTATACCACCAAACTTCTTTTTCGTAAATTCTTATCTTGAGAATCTAGTAGAAGTCCATTATCTTCGAAATATCACAGCGAAAAAAATTTAAATATTGCGTAAGGATTAACAGAAAATATTCAATAATTTCGAAAATGTCTGATAACCGGGACAGGGCTGATTGGCCGTCACAAAATTTGCCTGAAGACGTTTTTTTTAAGTTTTTTTCTGGCGTTTTCATAGAGAAATTCTAAAAACGCTCTACGTTATGTTGTATGGCTGGGAGAAATTTCCCAAAAACGAAATTTGCCAAATCGGTTAACCTATTTGAAGGAACAACTTCTAATGGGTCGCAAAATTTTTGTATTTATAAAAACTGCAAAAAAATTTTGATGGGTTTCACACATCACTTAAAGAAACCCATCAAAATTATTTTTGTAGCTTTATCAATATAAAAATTTTGCAACCCATCAGAAGTTGATCCTTCAAATAGGTTAAGCGATTTGGCAAATTTCTTTTTTGAGAGATCTCCCCTAGCCTGTTGTAGGGCAAAATCTTAGCTATCTTTAAAAAAAAGTTGCCTCGGAATTATGCTCCTTTGAGGCTGTGAATCGATTTTAACCTGGGCACTAACCCAAAATTTCGACAGAGAATTGGTCCCAAAAACGGCCTGTCAGTCTCACATAATTTATGGACGTTCCCTAAGCTTTAATCCAAGGCAAAAAAAATCTCGCCAAAAATAGCACGTTTTACTAGGTTTCTTTAAAGTTGAAATAAAATAAGATATAATCATCTAAATTTCAACAAAAAATTTGAATTGGACTTTTTTTGATATACAACTTTGTTAAAAAAATTACTCAGAAGAGCAAACAAGCACTAGATAAAACGACTAGGCATGGCGTATAATTAGAGCATTTACAGTACATTTTTCTTAACAAAATTGAGAAATTTTTACACCATCATGTAGCTAACATCCCAAGCTTTCAATCGCGGGGTAACATGATCAAAATTTTAGACGGAAAATTGCATGAAAACAAGAAATAAGGTCAATTTTTTTTGAAAAATCGAGTTAACTGTGTGACAACCCTACTCCTAATTTTCAAACTGCTTACAGTAACGTTAGAGTCTTAAACTAATATCAAATACTATTATAATTTTTTTCGATTGAGTAATGCAATACCATTTTTTAGATTCATCTGGCCAATCTAAAACAAAAGGTGCTCTACTGTGTCAAGTTTGCTCTGACAACGCTTCCGGCTTTCATTACGGCATAAATAGGTGATAAATCCAATTTTAAATTGTATCTAATATATTTTTGTAAATTTAGTTGCGAAGGGTGTAAGGCAAGTTCACTTTCTTACTGTTTTCAGCCAATGTTGCAGCTTCATTTGAAAATTTACCACTACCGCAATTGGAAACTGAATTTCCAAAACAAATCTACTTTTCGTCTATAGGCCAGCTTATTTCCTCTAATAAGCACCCCCCAGATTCAAAATCGAGTGGCCCACTTTTCGATCACTTCTCTCAGGCAAGTTACCAACCATTTAGTAGCTCATCTTTCTGGCTGCAAAATGGGTGGTAACTTGCCTGATAGAAGTGACCGAAAAGTGGGTCAAAAACATGATGCCAAGAGCACGATTTTGAATCAGGGGGGGGGCTAATTAGAGGAAATACGGTAGTCTAGGATGCATCACATTAAAATGGGCACTTCCTATACGCATCGCCTATAGGTCACAGGTTCAATTGCCACTGGGTGCACAGCCTGTTTGTTGACTCTACTTTTTAGCAACTGCTCTAAATTCTAGTGTCGAAAACTATCGAGCAACCATTTGCAACCATTTCCAGAACTGCTTTACTGTCAGCAAATGTCCTGATTTTGGGATTGAATGCAAAATGACAGACCTGTGTAGGATTGGACGAGAATTGGATAATTTACGAGAATCGAGACGACAATTAGATAATAGACGAGAATTAGATAACAGGGTGGTCCATCTTTGTCGAACTATTTGTTTTGATCAAAACTTTTTTTATTTTTCAACCATTCGGCGAGATTTTTGTGGCATTCGAAAGAGGAAGCTTTGGTCTTTTGTTTGAACCCTTTTCGAAAATAAGGTGTCGTTATATCGAGGTTTTGCTTTTTTAGAGGTAAAATTATTTAATTAAAAAAAACGATCTGCAAAATTGGAATCCTTTATTTAGGACCGGACTGTCAAAACAGAACTGGTAAAAGCCTTCAACAATCTAGGTAACAAAGAGACGGACCCAAGGCGGGAACGAACTTTTTGGGGGTGTCGTTATATCGAGGTTTGACTGTAGGGCCCATAATTTTTGCAACCCAACCAAAAAAAAGGTTTCAAAACATTGCTTAATCTCTGATTTATGAGTTACAGTCACAGTTGGACGCTCGAAAAAAACAGCGCCGCCGCCAGCGCCGCCGCCGGCGCCTGGCGGCGGCGCCGGGCTTATAAAAGATCGCCGCCGGGCTTATAAAAGATCGCCGCCCGGCGGCGGCGCCGGCGGCCGGCGGTGGCGGTGTCCAACTATGGTTACAGTCGAACCTCTCTATAAGACCACTCCGCTATGAGACCACTTAAAAAAATTTTGGTTGGCCACGTTGGCAAAGAAAACCCACAAAGTTTACCCTCGCTATAAGAACACCCCTGCTATAAGACCACTTAGGGCCGGTCCCCAGGGATGGTCTTATAGAGAGGTTCGGGTACTAATTCGGTTTAGCCACACACCCCCATTTTTTTACAAACGTTAATTTTCTACTTAGGATATTTTATTTTACCCACAAACAAACCTCAACAAACACAATTTGTACGCCCGCGGCTTAAAAAAACAACTTTTTTCCACTTCAGCCATACAACACCCATCCACTCCAAAATTTCTACTTTTCAGGCATACTACCCCCATTTACCCCAATTTTTCAACTTTTCAGACCCACTACCCCTATGCCCAAACCTTACATTAGGCTTAGGTCTTAGGCTGCGGGCGTACAAATTGTGTTGTTGAGGTTTGTTTGTGGGTAAAATAAAATATCCTAAGTAGAAATTTAACGTTTGTAAAAAATTGGGGGTATGGGGCTAAACCGAATTAGTACCGAGGTTCGACTGTACATGAATTCAGAAGATTGACGGGTTCACCCCAGTCGTAGCCGGACAGAAATGGGTTGATGCTTGTTTTTTTTTAAATTTTGCTTACCTGCATTTGTTGAGTCACCCGTCAGAAAATGAAAACACTTTTGTGAGTGTGTGTATGTGAGAATTAGGTTGAGGTCAAGACCCCTTGCTCTGAAGTTGAAAACACTATTTTCTCTCTTTCTGGTCAACAACAACAACAGATTCCCCATAAAAATGACCTTCACAAACAGAATTTTTTGCCGACCATAATTTTCGTGTTTGTTCCATTTTTAAAATAGTAAACAGATTTGTTTTCAGGGCTTTTTCCGTCGCTCCATCCAACAGAAAATCCAATATAAAACATGTGCAAAGAACAAGGGCTGCGCAATTGTGCGATCTAATAGGAATAGATGCCAGTTCTGCCGGTTTCAGAAGTGCCTGGCCGTGGGCATGTCCAGAGATGGTGGGTTTGTTAAACTTTTTAGTTATGTGAAAAAATGGGAAGTTTAGAGAATATCCGAAATCTAGTAAAAAGGCTGAAAGGCAGACCAAAACAAACAGGAAGAATACTCTTTTAGCAACAAATTTCGAACAAATTTAGACAGTCAACTTTTCCGAGCAGGGCTGCACCGGATATCCGGTGCATCCTATATCCGGTAATCGATATCCGGCACTTTTTGACACACGATATCCGGTATCCGAAAAAATGGCAAATTCTCGGATAATTTATTTTTGTATTTTTTTTTATTTTCAAAATTTTTTAAGGGGAAACGCTAGTTTAATTTTTTGATTTTTTCAAAGTTTAAGGGGAACCAAGGCAAATTTCGGCGAAGTTTCTTTTTTGACAAAGCTTCTTAGGCAAGCTCACTAGATGGGCCAGTGTTTGGCTAAGAAATTCTGAAATATGCCTTGAAATAGAATGGCTACAGGGTCACGCTGTGAAAATCAGTATTATTTATCCGCAAAATATCGATAAGAACTGTGAAAAAGGAAAAAAGGCCTCTAAAATAGGCAAAATCATATTTTTGTTAAAAAATTTCCTGTTGTGTTAGGTGTTTTGTTAATCTTTCACTGCCTGCGGCATATTTTTGACCAGTTTGGTGATCACGCTTGCACTGTCTTTTTTAGAATCCTGTTTACAAAAAGATCAAATTTATTAGCTCTGAAACTCATCCATTATTTCCATCTATCAATTTATAAATTCTTCGTTCCTCTTCATTAGTGAGTTGGGCTGAATCTTCCTTATATATTTTTTCTCCAAATACGGGAATGAAATAGTCCCATCCATGGGACAAGTAACTCCCTGGCGCACTGTTCCATATATGAGACACCCTTTCACGTAAAAATTAGGTATTCGGGAATCATTGCCAGCCCATAAGCAGGTAAAAGGGGTTGTCGTGGGTAGTATTATTTCAAACCGACGACTAATCGCTGGGTTTAAGAGCACATTTTCAAGAGGTTGTAATTCTTCAGTAAGCTGTTTTTTTTTCCAAAATTTAGCTGTTTTGTAGTAAGGGTTAGTCCTTCATTGGCTTAGGCATGTTATTGTATAGGTTGCTGACTAGGGTTGGCAGGGGTAGTGTTTAAACGAGTTGCCGACTAGTTGCTGCGTTTCAGACCACCTTTTCAATAAGCTGTAAAATTTTCATTTTCGGAATTTGAGAAATTTTTTTCAAACTGTTTTGTAGATTTTGCCGTTCCGCGTATGAAAGTTCAAAAAAAAAATTCTGAAATGCTAAAAATGGAGACAGCCTGTTAAAAAAGTGCTGTGAAACCCAGCAACTAGTCAGCAACTCGTTTTAACACTACCCTTGCCAACCCTATTGGTGATCACGCTTGCACTGTCTTTTTTGGAATCAATTTGCAAGGAGATCAAACACGTTAGCTTTGAAACCCATAGATTATTTCCATCTTATCACTTTATATAAAAATTCTTTTTTCCCATCCATTCGATTGCCGTGTTACTGTTCGCATGTTTTTGCCGTATTTCACGAGCTGCTCCTCCAAAGACTCCAACGGTATCCTCCTCTCTGATGAATCCTCTCGGATATTGTTTTTTTTTGGAGCAAAGTGATTTCTTTTCGCCTTTTTTTGGTGCGAAAAAGTTTTGGTGCAAAAAGGATATTTTGGTGCAAATGGGACCTTTTTGCACCAAAATAGAGCCGATTTGCACCAAAAAGAAATATTTTTGCACCAAAAAAATCCATATCCAATCTTCTCCCCCCTAACTTTTAGGATCCATATGTTATTTCGGAGTCAATATTTATATAATGTGTTGAACTGGTACTCAACATTTAAATGCCGACTTTTACGATAACCCAGATTTTTAGAATAAACTTTAAAGTTTTTTGCTACGATTGCTACTTGCCACCTACGTCAAATAACTCTAAAATATGGGGCGTACCTTGTATCTTATTCAAAAAAATCCATTTTTTTGATGATTTTTTTGATGGGGTTTTATTATCGTGGTTTTTGACACCCATGAATCATGGTTTTTATACCGCTATCGACCGTATATTGAAAAAAGTTTCCTTGACTATACGGCGGATGGTTGGCTCATGTATAACATACGAGGACAGGCGTCTTGCTGCCGATCGATTTTTTTTAACATGGGACGGTGGACAGCCTACTAATAACCCACGGACGGCAAAGTCAAGGCCTTTCAAAAAAAAAGGGCTCACTTAACCTGCCAATTGGCGACCTAAAGAAAAAGCCGGAAGTAATTTGTTTCTATGGTTCTCAAAAGCACTCTGGTGTGGTGTTGTCGGGGGAAGTCTTATTTCGATCCGATGACTAGTAGCTGGGTTTATGAGCAAAAATTGAATCTTCATTTTTTGCGTTACAGACATTTTTTTTCGAACAGTTTTGCACAGAACGGTAAAGTCTACAAAACAGTTCAAAAAAAATGTCTGAAACGCGAAAAATATAGATTTTACAACCTCTTGAAAAAATGCTCACAAACCCAGCAACTAGTCGTCGGTACGAAATAACACTACCCTGACAACCCCACAACGGTGCAGTGCTATGGTCTCTGTTCAAAAGTCGCCAAAACTTTTTAATTTTTAATAAGATTCAGGGCTGCCAAATAGACTATTGGTCGGGTTGGTATTGATTGAAAAATGTTGAAAAAAAATCAACAACTCGCTCGGAGTGAGGACCGTGAGTGCGGATTGTTGATTTTTTTCAACATATTTAAATAAATACCAACTCCATCAATCATCTATTTGGTAGCCCTGAATCTTAGCTGCAAGATAGAACTAACAGAATAATTTTTGAAAAATTTAAAAAAAAAGTTGTGGACATTTTCAACTGAGGATTGTTGAAAATACAGTTCACCATTGTGTACGAGGCCTCACCGCTTTTTCGCATCTGTGAATAATTTTGCTGTAGCATAAGATAACCTATTTTTCTGCAAATTTTTAGAAAAAGATAAAACACCATCTTCTGTCTGTAAATTTATTTATTAAAATTTTTCATCCCAATTAAACCTTTTTTTGTGTTCCAATAGTAAAAAAAAGTTTACACAAATTTGTTCTTCGCCTGCATTTTAAAATTGTTAAACAGAACCAATAAGTTGGGCCAGTGTCTGTTCTTCCAAGTGAGTATTGCTGCAGCCACCCACTTCTCCACTAAAATTGCAAGTGGAGGGCGAATTGAGAGTCTCTGATGGGTTACAAGGTCACCAACACCAGTGTTCTTTTTCGTTTTCACCCTCCATTTCCCCTTTTTTGTTGATGCCTTCTTTTTTTCGAAAAGCAGTTTCCACGCAGCAAGAGTGTTCGCCCTGATTGGGGAGGTTGGCCTTGCCGGCTGCTGCTGCACTGGGGCATACACCTACCTATCTAATGGTCTGTGCAGCAACCAGTCCACTGGTAGCTGTGCGTTGCACTTAGCTGTGTACACTGAAGCAGTGCGAACAAGAAGTAGGGGAGAAAAAAAGTTGGTGGCCTCGATGAGAGAACTTTTTTTTTATCTTTTTGTGTGAAATGCATTAAAAACGAGGGACAGAGACAAAAAATATATAAAATAAATTGGGGAATAGGTAAATTTAATTGTTAGGTAAGAAAAAATGTGAAAAATAAAAAAAAGTGTAAGCCGGGTATGGGGTTCGAACCCATGACCAACAGGTAGCTATAGTTAGCTGTGGGGTAAAAGCCTGTTGCTCTACCGACTGAGCTAACCCGGCTCATGACTAATTACGGAAAAATCATGAATATATATGATAATCGCTGAATTATTGTAAAACTTGCAGGAAACCGGTAATTTGAAATATGGGTAGCTTATCAGAAATATTATTGACCTAAAAAATTAGAAAAATTACCGTTTCGACTTCAAAATTTTCTTCTTGATATAACAACACTTATTAAAGTTGGATCACCGGTGTGTGCGACACATTTTAGGACTTTGTTGGGCCTCTTTTGCCGAATGTGATCACTCATTCTAGTTTAAAACATTTCAAGCATTTTAATTTTACCATCCATTCATAAAAAAGTAAAGTATTTTGCAAGCAGCCATAGTTCTCAATATAACACCACCGCATTTTTTTGATTTACTGGTAAAAGTTTGAATTTAAAAAAAACGGCAAAACCAAAATTCTTGATATCCTTCGAACTAACTAACTAGAAATAACAAAAAAATCAGAAAAAGTGTAAAAATGACAGTGACAGTTGAAAAACAAAATCTTTGAGTGAAAGTTTTTATCGAGCTTCAACTGTATTTAAAAATATAAGACAACCGCACTTTTGTGGCTTATTCCAAAACAGTAGCTGGCTTACTTAGCACCCAAGAAAAATCTCAAAAAGTAATAAATCAAGGCGGAATTAAATTTTCATCATAAAATGCTTTCAAATTTTTGGATTTTGTTACAAATTGGACCATGTTAATCAGCTAATTTCCAGCTGTTCGCTTTGGGCGAGTGCCGAAAAGAGAAAAGGTTAAGATGCAAGAAGAAATCCAACGAGCATCAATGCAATCCCAAATGGATTCTCTATCCGTGGAGCTTGAGGACGACTTTGCCCTGGTCAGATCCATTGAAACTGGGTTTGAAGACTTGGCCGGCCAGTTGTACACAATACATCAGGGATTAGGCGGCAAATTACAAGAAGGCGAAAGTGTGGACTGTGGGCTGCAGGAAACTCTCAATTGCTCACTAATTCATGCAGTGGTCAACTTTGCTAGAAGCATCAAAGGATTCCAGCTGCTCGACAAAAAGGACTGCATACACTTGCTAAAGGTAGGGTAGAGTATGAGAAGGATTAAAAAGACAAAAAGTTTCTGTTTCCGCTGCTTTGCGAATAATTATTTTCAAAAAATCAACCAAGGAGTTCACGATACCCCTAGGAACATCCGCAGGGGTTAGATTATACTAGAAGGCACGCTGCGCCGATGGCGCATCAGCCCCAGCTTCTACATGTACATAATACGGGTTGGCGCTGGTGGTTTGGGTACATTATTAGTTCGGGTACACGCTGGCGCCGCTTCGCGGCGCTTTATTAGCGCCGAACATTTAAGGACAATATCCGTGTAAAATTTTGAATTCCTCGAGAGACAACAAAAATTTTATTTCAAATTCAATTCAAATTTTCCGAATTTCTCGATTTTGACCACCCCCATGGAAATGAGGAGATCCCCATGTTCCGGTCCTTTTATTGACCCCATTTTTTTCTCATTCGACGCGCAAGGAAATGGCGCACAAAAATTCATATGCGCACACGAACTTTTTTTGCCGCCAAAAATTTTTTTTCCTTATTGAGAAAATTTCCAAAAAAAGTTTTTGACCAGAAAAATTTTTTTCGCCGCACAAAACCTAAATTTTTAAATGCTCAATCGCGAGCGGGCGTGCCATTCCCTATACAAGGACACCAACTTCGAAAATTGATGATCGCAAAAAGTGACCTAAAAAATCAATGTTTCGGACAATAGAAAGCAGCGTCATAGCAAAGGTGGACAAGGTGATTCAAGAATTTTACCCACTTTTGAGTTTCATAAACATTCATATATAAAAATATTAAAATTTAGTTATGGGTTTCACAAGTGAAAGTTAATTATTCAAATTGTATTAGAGATTGTTTGATAGGTCTCGTAATCTATGTTTTTGCAGTAAATTTAAATGCTAACATATCTTTAATGGTACTTCTCCGGTTTAGCCCCCAACACCACCACCCCCCCCTCCCCACATTTGTATTGTTTTCAAACGTAATAGTGTCTAGCGAAAATATTTTTGTTTCTGAATATTCAATACAACATTCACGGCATTTTTTCGCCAGAATATATTTCCCTCTTATCAGTCCGATTATACATGGCAAAAGTTCAAGCGCCGGCACAAGTACGAATATGGAACGCATCGATCTGTCTTTCGTAGCTATGTGTCGGATTTGGTCTGGCGCAGAAAGTTCAAGGGAGAACATATTGTGTTTCATTTGTGGTCATTTGTGTTCATTTCATTCATTCATTTTTGTGTCATAGTATGTATTTAAAGTTAATGAAAACTTGTCACCACTATTTTGATTCATTATGTAACTTATACAAGGTGTCTCAAGAAATTCTAACACTTTTAAACGGCCATAACTTTTTTTCTAGATCGAATTTTGAAATTCTGTAAACGCAGATCTACTCAGAAAAAACATACAATTTTTTTAGTATATAATGTAAAAAACACGATTTTCGCTTGGTCCCCCTGTGGTTTGGGTTCTGGTCAGTGGATGGATCTGGATGACCAGTGCCCAAACCACAGGGGACCAAGCAAAAATCTGGTTTTTTACATTATATACCAAAAAAAATTGTATATTTTTACGGAGTCGATCTGCTTACAAAATTTGAAAATTCGATCTAGAAAAAAAATTATGGCCGTTTAAAGTGTTAGAATTTCGTGAAACACCCTATACATATTTTTTGTCCGTTGTCCGTATATCGGGTGTTGTAATTTTTCGAAACCGATCAATTAATTACGACTGATTATAATTTTGACTTTTTTCATCTCGACGATGGGGTAGGGAAATGAATCCAGGGGCCTAGCAGACTATTTGAAAATTTTCAATTTTTCATGAAAAATTGAAAAAATGAAAATAAAAAATTGAAAATGAAAATTCTGAAGCTGACTATTGAAAAATTGAAAATGAAAATTCTGAAGCTGACTATTGAAAAATTGAAAATGAAAAGTGAAAATGAAAAGTGAAAAATTTCCACTTTTCAAGCAGACTAAGCATTTTTCAATTTTTCATTTATCACTGAAAATTTTCATTTTGCGGATTGTATTTTTGGGGCCTTTTTCTCGTTTTTGATTTGTCTGGCATTCATTGATCCTATGATACATTCATTTTCCATTTCATTTTTGCCATTCGTTTCACTTTTACCTGTTAACTTTATTCCATTTTTAGCATTTCTCAATCGCAGAAGATGGCTGAAAACAACGTGAAAGCCAAGGACTCGGAAAAATTCGCTCTGTTCAAGAAGATACAGGATAGCAAGCTTCTCCTTTTCGGCAAGTTCTGAACACGATTTTGTGCTCAGATTTTGTGTTTTTGTGATAGAAAAAGTGGTAAATTGCTTCATTTTCCTCTACTTTAGGCGATGTCTACAAGCCTATCGCTGTTGCTTGTAGACATCGCCTAAAGTAGAGGAAAATGAAGCAATTTACCACTTTTTCTATCACAAAAACACAAAATCTGAGCCCAAAATCGTGTTCAGCGATAAAAATAGCCCTACAGTTAAGTTATGTAAAGTTTTGAAAAATTGATGACGGGATGACCGGTCATCAATTTTTCATGAAAAATGGAAAAAATTTTCACTTTTCACTTTTCAATTTTTCAGTAGTCTGCTTGAAAATGAAAAATTTTTCAATTTTTCATTTTCACTTTTCATTTTCAATTTTTCGATTTTTCAAATATTAGTCTGCTTGAAAATTTTCATTTTTCAATTTTTCATTTTTCATTTTCACTTTTCAAATAGTCTGCTAGGCCCCAGCACTTATATTTTTCTGCGAAGCAAAAGTTCAAAGTGGTATGCCACCGCAGCATATTTCTTGTCCCGAAATTACTAGCAACATTTGCTGTTAATTAAACAAAATCATTTTGCAAAATTTTAGTAAATGTTTCAATGTTGCCACAAAACCCATCCTATGTCCTAAAAAGTAGTGTAAAAAGTTGAAGAATTTTTTGAGCAGGTCTATCACCTACTTGTGAATTTCCCGTTTTCTTGAGTGTTCTTCTTGTTGTTTCCCAGACCCGTAAACACTAATGAGAGCAGTGTCCTCCGCCCAGTACAATAACCTTCACTTTTTTAGGCCAATTTGCGCAAAACCTTATTCTTTTTGCGTTTTTGTAAAAAATTACTAACGACGCTTTTTGCTGCTGTGTGTTACTACTGACTGGATGATACACAAGTAAAAAACTGCAGATTGGGGACTGATAAATGGTCTTTTTGGAGGTTGTGAGACTGAATATAAGAGATAAAATAAAAAAGCTGAATAGTTACAACAAAAGGGAAATCAAAAAAATCAGCGTTTTTCTCATTTTACTCTATTTCGAATTCGCGCGTTTTTTTAATTTCAGTATTTTTTGCAGTTTGAGACGCTATTTTATTCTATTCTGGGCCTGAAGTTTTGTATAAGTTCAGAAAATTAAAAAAACTGCCAAAATTGATCGAAATGTAAAAAGGCGCGATTTCAAAAAAATAAAAAACGGAAATAACGAACTTAATTTTTCGCCTTTTTTAAACTTTGTTATTGAATTTTCAGATTTTTTTTAAAATTTTAATGATAAAAAAGAAAAATGGCATGATAAAACTCTAACTGAACATCCACAAAAAGAAAAATCAAAATTAAATTAAATTTTAGAACGCCATTTTCCAAGTGCTTCTGTTGCGATGGACCACCCTGAAAATGGACTTGGATAATGGGAATAGCACATTTCTAGAGCCTTCCACAATAGCCAAGTATGTATTGATGGCCAAAGACACAAGCAATATGGCTACTGCAAGCCAATCTAACAATCTACATACCTCCATTTCTGACTTTATACACCGGTTTAGGTAGGCGAAAGTTCAATTGCTTTGCAAAACACATTACGTAAAATTGGTTTTCAAGGAATGATTCTTTTCGAAATTCATTAATTTTCTTTGGCTATTCTAGTCAGATAAATTGCATGTACCTACCTTCTAACTCAATCGACTAATTTTGCCAATGAAACCCATGGATTTATTATATGAATCTTTTTTTTATATTGTAAATTGTCGACAGAACGGTACCCCAATATCTATTAGGTTGTTCGAGAATTTTTAAATTTTTATTTATAACAATTATAAAAAAAGCTTTCGATGGGTTTCGATGGGTTCAAAATTAATTCAAATTAAAACTTAAATTAACAGAGGAAAATTGACCCTATTAGCGAACACCACAACTTGTTGTTCCAAAGGGTAGTCACAGCGATTTTGAGATGGTCAGATTCTTGGGGGTTTTCGTTAGTAGCGCCGGGAAATTTTATATGTGAAGCCCATCAGAATTTTTTGCAATGTTTTTTAGTATAGTTTTTTATTAGTACAGTAAGTTCATCGTTGTCACTAGAGCAAACAATGATCATAGATAGAAACGGGTCTCAAAATTAGAGCCCTTGTTTACTTTTCAAACTAAAACAGCCAGAAATAATTGACACAAAATCACAACATTAGTAGAAATTTTTTTCAGAATTAAAAAAAAACTTGTGACTCTTATAACCCTAAATTTTCAGACTACTAGGGCTGGACAGTCGCCAAACGTCTATCTTTGCCGCTTTGATCTTGTGCCAGCCAGACAGTGTTGGAGGAGGTATTGGCACATCCACCTGTCAGACCCATCAAGCAAGGCTGCTAAAAATGCTGCAGGAAAAGCTGTCACTAGCCCTCCAATCAGTCTTATTTCCTCAACCACCCCTTAATGCCCTGACTGGTCCGCTGCTCAATCAGTCCCTCTTTGCTGCATTTGCTGATTTGAAGGCCTTGAGTGGAGTTTATCAGCAGCAAATACCTCTTAGCTACAACTGGACCAAAAGGTCAGAGCCCAAAAAGAGAAAATCGAGTAGTTTGCCGCCACCTCAACAACATGAACTTTTGGCTACTCTAGCCGCAGTAGCTGCCTCCAGGGAGTATGTTTCGTTGGCTAAAGGTTCTCACCACCACAAAACTCCAGTTAGGGTCAGCAAAAGCAAGAAAGAAAGAGCTGTACAAGTGATAGACGTAAATTCACAGTTTTCGGAAGCAAAACACCAAGTACTTGGAGGTGAGCAGACGGTTATTTGGACCGTAGTTGGGAGGGTTTCTTGTCAAATTACAGAAACGTTCTAGAAACAAACTTTGGTACCTGCATGTTTGACAGGCTATCAACGGTTCAACGTCGGTACTTCTCGCCGATCGGTTAGCTCCGAAAAGTAGTGCGTTGAACCTGAAGTGACTAGCACTTTCTGATGGGTTGCAAGATTATTTTATTTATAAAAACTGCAAAAATTGATAAGGTTCACATATAAAGGCATGAGTACACTATTTGGGGCAGCCCAAAAGTACATTTTTTCAAGGTGTAAGTATTTTTAGGCCGTTTAAACGATAGAAACGGCCGAAAAACTGTGGGAAGGACGTTTTTCGACAAAAATTTTTTTTTTCGTTTGCCGTGGTCCCCCCTGTGGTTTTTGGTCATTTTTGCCTTGGTTTGATATGCAATTTGACTTTGTTGTGCGGTATTTCATTCCGTTTTGACTACTGGTGCTGGGCAAAAAGAGACTCTTTCTGCATTTTTGATCAAGAGTCTTGCTCGGAATCATGTCTAAGCTAAGTGAGTGCGCGCATCTCTAACCCACCAAGCCCACCAAGGTGGCTTGGAGTTGGGATTCGCACAACAAAATACCTTAGACAAAAATCACTCGAAAGTGACTCGTGCATGCATAAAACATGTATTCATACAAGAGTCTCCTTAATGAAGATGGAAAAAGAAGGCAAAAGTTGATGACAAACTGAACCATTGGAAAGAAATGTGCTGAACCATGTTTAAAAATATTGTTTGAAAATAAACAATAGGGTCGACCAAGACAAAAATGACCAAAAAACACAGGGGATAATAATTATCCTAGGTCCGCTGGAATGTCAGCTTTCATATGAGGGGTTATTTGACCATTTGTGTGTTGTTCCTGAGATAATCGCAATTTTTTGATTGCGTAAATGATTGCATAAAATATGGGACTAAGGCAAACAAAAATTTTTTTTTCGAAAAACGTCCTTCTTAACTTTTTTTGGCCGTTTCTATTGTTTAAACGGCCTAAAAAATAAAAAAAAACTTTTGGGCTACCCCAAATAGTGTACTTTAGCCCATATAAAATTTTCCTTTGTAAAGTCAACACTTTTTTTTTTAATTTTTATAAATAAATAATTTTGCGACCCTTTAGAAAGTGCTATTCGATTTAGGGTCAACGCTAGACTTTTCGGACAACCTCATGAAATGATCCTGAATTAATTTACAAAAAATTATCAAGATTAGTTTGCGAAGTTTTTTAGTCGGTTGCATAAAATACTAATGACTGTATGTCAAACACAGCTCTTAATTCCTTATTACAGACGAGTCTCGATACAACGAACCCCCAAAAAGTTCGTTCCCACCTCGGGTCCTACCCTTTTTTAGCTCGATTTTTGAAGCTTTTTGCCAGTTGTCTTCGGTCAGTCTAGCAGAAATATCGCAAGGATTTAGATTTTTGTAAATAACAACAGTTTTGCCAAAAAGACCCGCGGTTCTAGATATAACGAACACTTATTTTCAAAAAAGGTGAAAATAAGTGTTCGTTATATCTAGGGTTGGCAAGGGTAGTGTTAAAACGAGTTGCCGACTAGTTGCTGGGTTTCACAGCACTTTTTTAACAGGCTGTAAAATCTCCATTTTTAGCATTTCAGAATTTTTTTTTGAACTTTTATACGCGGAACGGCAAAATCTACAAAACAGTTTGAAAAAAATTTCTGAAATGCCGAAAATGAAAATTTTACAGCTTATTGAAAAGGTGGTCTGAAACCCAGCAACTAGTCGGCAACTCGTTTTAACACTACCCTTGCCAACCCTAGTTATATCGAGACCCACGGGTCTTTTTGGCAAAACTGTTGTTATGTACACAAGCGATCGGTAAAATCTGAATCCTTGCGATATTTCTGACCGGAGACAACTGGCAAAAAGCTTCAAAAATCGAGCTAAAAACGTGTAGGACACGAGGTGGGAACGAAGTTTTGGGAGTTCATTGTATCAAGACTCGACTGTATTGCTCATCTATCGTTAAGAGAAACATGACTTTTGTGGACTTCTACATAGTTAACGAACGACTGGCGTTGGCAAGGGTATTATTAAAACGACTTGCCGACTAGTTGCTGGGTTTGTGAGCACTTTTTCAACAGGCTGTGAAATCTTTATTTTTGACATTTCAGAAATTTTTTTTAGCTGTTTTGTAGATTTTGCCGTTCTGCATATAATAGTTCAAAAAAAATTTTCGAAATGCCAAAAATGTAGATTTTACAGCCTGTTAAAAAGGTCTCAGCAACTATTCGGTAAGTCGTTTTAACACTACCCTTGCCAACCCCAAAAATGACAAAAAGAAGTATGAAAAAACTTAAATGTATGATCTTCAGCACAAAATTGACCTAAGAAACGCAAAAATAAGAAGGCATGCGTTGGGTATCTTTTTTTCACAGTCGACTCTCCCGGCAACGTACCACCCAGGGACTGCTAAGAATGTCTCAAAGATGTATAAAAAGCTGTAACGTCAATTTCTGACTGGGTTGCTAAAACAATTTTTTCATAAATCAGACATTGTGCTAGCAGTTTTTTGCAAGGGCATGTTTTGAAATCAACAAAAGTTTGACCTTTTGTTTTTGAAAAAAAAAATAATTTTTAGTAAATCCTCAAATCTTTTTTATTAATTTGATCGAATTTCAGAGATGCCGACTCTGCGCCGTTGTTTAGCCGAACCGCCGATGAATTCACCAGCTAACGGTAAAAACGCCAAGTCACATTTGTCACTGATTGAAAGGCACAAAGAGGTGGCTTCCTTGCTTCAAAAGCCAACTGTCCACAACAATAACAACAATCAGCCCTTACTCAACTTCTTGCAAGACCACCATCACCATCAAATCACTTACAGAGAGCATCAGCAAAATCCAGTGGACCACTACCACCTAGACCAAGAGCAGGATGACCAGCCGCTGAACTTGTGCATCCGAGAGATCAACAACAAAATTGCCTGAAATTATAACCTCCTCTGAATATCCTCAGTGTGACAATG
This sequence comes from Ditylenchus weischeri, assembly GCA_029231635.1. Lineage (NCBI taxonomy): Eukaryota > Metazoa > Nematoda > Chromadorea > Rhabditida > Anguinidae > Ditylenchus > Ditylenchus weischeri. Next base: position 6,550 of record JAMRYI010000866.1, on the reverse strand, counting down.
AAAATGCTTTTACGCTGTCTTCCCGGTCTCTTTTATGTTTACAAGGGAACATTTAGCAGTGTCCATGCGATGTGGAAATACCATACACCAATCGATAGAGCTTCAATATCATTATTTGATTTGGAGATCCAATTTTGCCGAGGGCTCGATTTTGAAGTCTAATTCATTTCGTTTTAGAGTTTTTTTGACATATATGCAATATATATTGGAGGTTAATCGAAAATATGGGACTTGGTGGCTCAAGAAGCGTACTACAGTCGACTCTCGATATAACGGACCCCCGGTACTTATGGTTTTGGTTGCTTGGGGTTGAGATGCACACACCCACATACCTTTGACTCTGGATGCATGAAAAAGCATGGATACCAGAGTTTCTTTATGCGGTAGGCCCCAGTTAACAAAACTATGTTCAACTTCTTTCATTTTAAAGTAGGTGAAAGTTTTAGTCGTCATTGTTAAGACCAATGTGTTTACGGCTTTTCTCGATTTCTCGATGACCAAGCCCCTTGCGCCCCTTCGGGGGCGCAGGGGGCTTGGTCGGTTAGAGATGCGCGCACTCACTTACCTTAGACATAATTCCGAGCAAGACTCTCGATCAAAAATGCATTTAGAGGTACTTTTTGCCAAGTCCCATGTTGAAAAACAGGGTAAAACAGTCATATGGTGGAGATTTCAAAATGCCCAAAACTCGATTTTTTATAGACCAGAACTCAAAAATAATGTCTTTTTTGAACTCCTGAGGCGATTTTGAGTCGATATAGGGTGTTTAAAAACACTTTAAAAAAGTTGATTGGTCGGGCCCGAACAGCACAAGTAAGTAGCGGACCCAAAAAGTTCGTTCCCGCCTAGGGTCGGTCACTTTTTCAACCAAGATTTTGACACCTTTTTTGAAAATAAGTGTCCGTTATATCGAGAGTCGATATCCTAAGCCTAAGCCATATTACAGTAGCGGGCCTAAGCCATTGTTAAAGCTTGGGGAAGCCTAAGCCTAAAGCCTAAGCCTAACCTAAGCCTAAGGTAATGCTTGGGGTGAATGGGGTGAGTATGGCTGAAAAGTGGAAAAGTTGTTTTTTTAAGCCGTGGGCATACAAATTGTGTTTGTTGGGGTTGGTTTGTACCTTGATTTTTCGGTCAAAAAGTCAAATTTTGGTAAAAAAATTTTTCCAGGAATGCTCTTCCGGGTGGAAAAAACAGGTTTTCTATCGTTTTCACGATCTAATACAGCTATAGATACCATAAAAACGTGATTTTGGGTTGGGCGATAAAAGGAAGTTTAGCCCATTTTATTTTAAATTTTGTTTTTATTATTTTTTCCAGTTGGATGATAGTGGTTTGCTAAATAGTGGAAAAACACAATGAAAGGTTACAAACAGCACATTTGATAAAACCATCTCCTTCATAAATTTTGACTTTTGCAATTGTAAGAAACTGGCTGGAATCATGTGTTAAAGTTTACGAGGAAGATGGTTTTGTGCTGTTTTTAAACTTTATTATGTTTTTCCACCATTTTCCATTATTCCACTATTGTATATACAGTCGACTCGTTATAACGACTCTCGTTATAACGACGCTCGATATAACGACCCGCTCGATATAACGACCCGCTCGATATAACGACCCAATAAAACTCATTTGGTTGGTCCAAGTGTATTTTATAGCTTGATATAACGACTCTCGATGTAACGACCCATTTTTAGCCGGCCCCTTGCGGGTCGTTATAACGAGAGTCGACTGTATGTATAACAAAATTTTGAAACGGTTATTTACATTTCAAAATCGAGCCGTCGGCAAATTGGATCTCTAAGTCAAATAATGATTTTGGAAGCTGTATCGAATTGTGCACAAAGGTTTTCCATATCGCATGGACTCTACTTAACGTTCCCTTGTTAGGAAACTTCTTGTTACAGTATTTTCTCTAGTACAGTTAACTCTCGATTTAAATAAAACCATGGTGAACTTTTTTTCCAAATGGGTCCAACCTTTTTTGCCTCCATTTTCGAGGATTTTGTGCAGTTGACTTCAGACAGTCAAGTCAATCGGAACTATTCTACCTGGCACCCACACCCACCCCTATCACACCCACCTCCTTCCTAAAAAGTCAACTTTTTGTAAAGGATATCCGAAAAGCTATGAATTTAATTTTGTCTTTTTTGTCATTTTAGTATGGTCTTCTGTGTTTTTTTTTCTGGTCTAGAACCAAAAATTACAAACTGTTAGAGTATTGGAGAAAAAGAGGTACGCGAAAGAGTCTGCAAAGTGTGTTAACGATTTGAGTAGTTTAACCATGGCTTTGGCCAATAAAAAGCACAAAGTATCATACTAAAATGACAAAAAAGAACCCATACCACCCATAAATCATATGAATTCCGATTTTACCAATTTTTTTCAATTCTTCACTTTTGCAAATATGGACTCGACAATTTTTTTCAAAATAAATGTCGCTTTACACCAGGGCTCCCAAGTCTGATGAACCCGAAATCAGTGAAATTTTTCAAAATCCTTTTTATTCGGTAAAATTTAACAACAACTCGTTAAAACAATGTTAAACATCATATTTTTCCCAAGTTCGAATGCTGGATAACATATTGTCGTTGTTCAAAAGCACCTTATACATTTCGGTGCATGAAAAATCAAAATTAACATTTGCTTGAAGAAGGCATTTGACTGTATCCGGCTTCGACGAATTTCTGACACCTGTCCACTGGCAACCACATAGGGAAAAAACACGCTCACAAAAAGCATTTGACAGATAGTAAAGTAAGCAGAATATTAGCAAAAGTCAGCAAATATTTCGAGAATTAGCGAATTTATTTTGTGATCAGCATTTTCGACCAAAAATCAGCGATTCGCTGATAAGTCAGCGAACTTGGGAGCCCTGCATTTATTAGTCCCAACTGAGCCTAGGGGCTAAGCCTAAACTTGTTGTTCCAAAGGGTAGTTACAGCGATTTCGAGATGGTCAGATTCTTGGGTGGAGGGGGGCATGTTCGCTAGTAGCACCGTTGTTTTAATGTCAAAAATACAATGTTAGCTTAGTCGTCCCTGTGGTTCGCCCTCTTATTATGTTACGGCCAAAACAAAATGCGAGAAATGTTGTTATAGAGCCTGTATTTAAAAAAAGGTCACTAAGTTAGAGATGACCAAAATGAGCACTTTTGGGTGATATAAAGTTCATACAAATTTGTAGGTCTTTATTGTCAAAAGTTGAGAATTAAAAAAAAAGACTAGCAATATTAATCACTGTAACTGGCGGCACATCGGACTTTGCGACGATTTATTAAATTCACAGTTAACTGTATGAAAAAACAAAATTTCATCTTTTTATTACTCTAACCAAATTTTTTTAGCTATAATTTTTTAGCCTTGCTTGTTAAATTGTGTCTTAGTGGAATACGTGTCTATTTTTTTGCTTAAAATCTAAGTTTTAAACCATTTGTTGTTGTTGTATTTGCTTCAGGTAGTCGTAGTGTGATTGACTAGTAGTTTTCTTTTGAAATATCATCTGAATTTATATATTTTTCTGGTAGTTCGAAATGCTGTTATGTAAGCCTTATTTCTCCTCTTCCTCCTCATAAATCAAGTGAATTATTATTTTTATGATTTTTGTTGAGTCATGATGGTTAAATTCTTTTTTCTTTTGTCAAATAAAATTTTAAGAGTGTGTGAAGAGTTAAATTCAATTCGATTTCAGCATTTTCTGTTAATGACGGCATACGCAACTTTTAGGTCTATATATCAACCATTCGGCAAAGAAGGGACTATGATCTCTTGCTGGTCTGTGGATATGCATCTAAAAGTTTTTTACAACACACGGAAAAGTTATTTCATAAAATAGTTTAGTCTTCCGCTGTAACACCGGCTGATGCACAAGTCCTACAAGAACCCCAAAGTGACTTGTACTTTTTGTTGGGTTGCAAAATATTTTTATATATGAAATATGCAAATAAATTTTTATGGGTTTCACAATTAACTTTTTTTGTGAAAAATTTAATAAGTGAAACCCATGGAAATTTATCTGCAAAATATTTTGCAACCCATCAAAAAGTACAAGTCACTTTGGGGTTATTGTAGGACTTATGCGTCAACCCAGTAGTTGGAAACATCTAAGGCTGCAGAACCATAATACCCACTTTCATTACAGAAAAAAGTTTTGAAAATCATGAGGATTCTTTTTTCTTTTGAATTGCTCTAAACCACTTTTTATGCCGTGAAATGGGTAGAAAACACGTTTTTCAGTGTCGGAAGGACGTTTTTCTGGTCACCCCTATGATTTTTGGCCATTTTCTGTTATTTTACCCCGTTTTGGTCACTGGGGCTCTGCAAAAAGACCTTCTTTATGTTTAAGCTTGTTGGGGGTTTGAAGTTGAGATGCCCACACACACATACCTTGGACACAAATCACTCGAAAGTGACTCTGCATGCAAAAAAAAGCATGCATATCAGAGTTTTCTTATGCGGTAGGCTCTCAGTCTACAAAACTATGCTTAAATTCCATCTTTTTAGGTTCAAGAGAAGTGACTAAGTCAAAAAATGACCAAAACCCACAGGTTACCAACGCAAACGAATTTTTTTCGAGAAATGTCCTTCCCACACCTGAAAACGTATTTTCTACCCATTTTACGGCATAAAAAGTGGTTTAGAGCGTTTTAAACCGTGTTTCTGGATTTCCGGTAAAATGAATTTTAGCCTAAAAGTCCGTACAGAAGTTCAACGATTGGGAAAAAAATTTTCAATTGGCGGGAACAAATTTTGAACAGGTGACCATGCCCTTTTAAATTGCCTTTCTAGCCTTTTACAACAAAATTTTTGCTTAAAAATAGTTTTTGGACACTCGTGATAACTCATGAGGGCTTGTGGTGTGCGTATTGAAGTAGTGCCAAAATTGAATGTCTAAACGCTAGTCAAAAAATTAATAAAATTACCAAAAATACACTAAGAGTTACTTTACTCTAATCTTAGCAAACCCAGCTTTTTGATAAGCATGTATTTATATAATAATTTGTTGTTTTCAAAACATTCTGGTCAGGCATCGCGTTGCTTCAAATTGGGCAGCAGGTGAATTTTCTCATCAAAAAATTTCATGGCGCAGTGGATAACTCGTCCTTTTTGTTGCGAAAACACTAGAAAAAGGCCATATTGCTTGGGATTTGGCTAGGTCAATTCCACATCCTTCCATTTTTCAATTTTTATGCAAATTTTTTGTTATTAGCCCGTTCGGCATAAAATTGAAAAGTAGAAATGGGTTATAAATGTCAGATTTACAATCTTTTCTATGTAACTCGTCATTAATTCTATAACCATGCTTTTAAAGAATGACTTACATTGTCTTGTTAAGCTGATTAAGCTCAACAAAAATATAGAAAAATATCTTTCCACAAGCCGACAAAAAAGTTAGGAATAACGGCGTTTTCGATCAAATAAAGATTTGGCAAATTGTAAGTTTTTTATAACTTTTGCTCAGTTATATAATATTTGTTATGGTTGATCACAAATAATTTCACTTATTTTATGAAACTTTTTCTGACAAGGGAGCATCAACAGTGGGTCACGCTAATATACACGCTCGGTTACCAAATGCTAAAATTTGAGATAGAAAGAAGTTAATTTGACACAAAAAAAGTATTGACATTCAAAAAGCCACATTTTACAGCTCGCCTGTTGCTCAAACAAATTGTACAAGCGCTTGACTTTTTCACGGTATGGTGCCTACCTTGGGGGGCGCAGCGGGGCGCCCCACCCCGGGCGGGGCGGTTCCAGGGCGATAATCTGGCTTACTTTGGGCGTGGTGCGGTGCCGGGGCGGTGGTCCGAAAATCACTGGGGAGTGGGGCGGTGCCGGGGCGAAAATTGCCTGCTCACCCATCACTGGTCGTGGGAGGTTCAATGGGAGGTTCAGAAAATGTCAGCAAAAATGATGGTTTAGGTTAATTAGGTAAGGCCCTAGCACGAAGTAAGCATGAAAACTTTCAAAATTTTTCTCTTTGTTTTGCTCTTTTTTTGAGATGCGAGAGTTTTCATTGCTCATCAGAAGGGTGCCGGGAACTTTGTGCTTCAGTGCTCCATCTGCCGTGCTTAGCTTGTGCAGCCCAGCTAAAAACTGAATTTGTTTTCTAAATTGAATTAACCGATTTTCGAATCTTTTATCGGCAATGCAACGTCTTATGTCAAATTATTGTGAGGATCTTTTAAGGATTCAGTGGTAAAAAATAAGATTAAGTCAATGCCGGTGTTTTGAAAATCAATTATTTGTTCAATGCAAAAACAAGCTGCTTGCTTTAACGTAAACAATGATGACTCATCTCACATATTGCATCTCTTTTAACTATTAAAAACTTTGAGCAGCAAATTAGTTTTTCATATACTAAAAGTAGGAAACCGGTAGAAATACCGGAGAGAAAAAGGTTTAGACTGTGATAAACAGGAGTGATTTTACAAGAAGCAGGATTTACAGACGTTGTTTTATCAATTTCGATACCAGCTCACTGCACCGAGACTAGAAATTTCGGCACCAGCTCACGGCACCGACTCAAAAATTTTCGGCAACGGCACCTG
>JAMRYI010001318.1:0-31633 GCA_029231635.1 Ditylenchus weischeri | reverse complement strand
ATTGATTTGTTCATGAAAATTTGAGAAAAAACAAGAAAATTTTCAAATAGAGAAGCAAATTGGAAACTCAAAAATAGGTCTATAATATTTTGAAAATAAATATAACACTTTGGCAGACAATAATAATAAAGTTGCAAAACATGTTTTTAACAGAAAATAAGAGATTTGCACAATAATTAATATTTGAAAAACAAAGATATATTTGAAAAACTGTGGATTTGAATAATTATAGCAGGAGTTAGCTTTAATACCCAATATTTGTTCCTTTTGTTTTTTTAAGGTCAAAGTGCAACAAAGATCTTATTATTTTTCAATCTTAAAAACTTATATGACTCAGTATTATAAATTGTACATTTAATTTTGGTAACTTTTTTTTTTGAACTTTTTCAAAACCATTTTAACCATTTTAACCATTTTTAAGCATTTCCTACGCGTTGAACACGATAAAAAATGTTTCATCTACTTTTTTCTATAAAGTCGATTTTTAAATCTTGAATTTTGTATTTTAGTTAATTTCTGTTTATTATAACAGATGTTGAGGTACCTTGACCCCAAAGATCGAATTTGAACATAGTTTTGTTAACTGGGGCCTATCATAAAGAAACTCTGGTATGCATATTTTTATGCATCCAGAGTCACTTTCAGTGATTTGTGTCTAAGGTATGTGGGTGTGGGCATCTCAACTCCAAGCAACCAAGCCTTAGGGGCACAGGGAGCTTGATTGATTAAGATGCGCGCACTCCTATGAACATAATTCAAAGCAAGACTCTTGATCAAAAATGCATTTAGGCTCTTTTTAGCTCAGTGACCAAAACATGGTAAAACAGCCAAATGGTCGAAATTTCAAAATGCCCAAAACTCAATTTTTATTGACCCAGAACACAAAAATAATGTCTTTTTGAACTTCTGAGGTGATTTAGGTTGATACAGGGTGTTTAGAAACACTTTAAAAAAATTTCATTTGGGGGCGTATACTCGGTAGGGTCAGAAATCTCTATTAATTTCTAGATGGTTTGAGCTGCTCAAAATTATAAAATATTGAGGTCGATGTTTAGGTGATCAGCCAAAATCTAAAAAGCAAACTGTAAATCCCCTTGACGGTTTAAATGCGAAAAACATCACTCTAATCACTCTCAGGATCCCCTCCGGAGTGACCACAAGCCGTTACCCGGCGGCTATAATATCAAGCTATTGACCCAAATGGAAGTGGGTGATAGAGTTTGGTGTAGACCGCCAGGACGTCGTGACCGAAATGAGCTGTAACACCCGTCTGGCTGGTGGCAGACCTAGCTCTGGCTATGGTGTTGGTTCTGGATTTGCCTCACCTGCTGCTGTTACTCAAGTCTCGCCTATGGATAGTGGCTTCTCTGGTCATGCTGCCAGTGCCTTATGAATATCTGACGATCTCCAGGCGTCAAGAATCCCGATTATTTATTGTTAGTATTTCTTTTAATGAGGCATTTTTATTTTAAACGTGCATGCCTGCGTGAATAAGTCTCGTTTAAATTTCCAGGCACCAGTTTTCATATGAAGACAGTACAAATTTAAATTTTTGCGATTAAAAACATTATAAAATTCTCAAAAGGACCAAATTTAAATTTGGTTTATTTTCATATAAAAACTGGTGCTCTGGAATTAAAACATTTGAAATGAGACTTATTGGTGTGGGCATATCTTTTTAAAGGGCATGCCCACGTGCCCGAATTCAATTTTTCCCAATCGTTGAACTTCTGTACGGATTTTTCAGCTTGGTTTTTAACAAAACTATACCTAAAATTAAATTCTAGACCTTGTTTTGTTAGAAACCAAGTTGAAAAATCCGTACCAAATTCAATGATTAGGAAAATTTTCGTATTCGGGCACCACCTCTTATTAGCGTGGGCATGCCTTTTAAGGGAACATGCTCGCCGCCGATGGAACTGTTTTGAAAGGCAGGTACCAGGTCAATTCAAAAAATTATTTTGAAATGCAAATTTGTTGAGTACCCCTTTGATAAGTATTGAAAACCATTGCAACTATTGAATAGCATCGGTGGCTCAGTGGTGAAGCGGTTGTGGACTGTGAAAGTTGGTCGTCGGTTCGATTCCGACTGGGTGCATAGTTTTCTCCGAATTTCACAAAATTGCGTCATTTTAATTCTCGTTTGAATTTCACTGGTAACCGCCCGTAAAAGTCCAAGTGCATCCCCCCCTCGAAAAACTTTTTGTACTTTTAAATAAAAGTACCCATTATTCCGAGGCACTCGGAATAAAAATTTTTTTTTAGTTCTGAAAAAAAATTTGAAAATTCCTCAGCAATCCGAACCATAAAGCAGAATTTGAAAAAAATATTTAGTCGCTGAGATATGACCTAAAGTTGGAGTGTCAATATTTAAAAAAATGACCATTTAACTCTACTCCAACTTAAGGCCATATCTCAGCGATTAATGTTTTTCAAATTTTGCTTATATTCATGTTGCTGAGGAATTTTCTTATTGGAGTGCCTCAGAATAAAAATTTTCAGCTGAAAATGGGTACTTTTATTTAAAATTACAAAAAATTTCGAGGAAGTGCACTTGGGATACTGTTGTACCCGCCTTTTAAAATATTTCCAAATGCGACGAGCATGCCCCTTTAAGGATACAACCCTATTTCAAAAAAGAAAATTTATGCAAAATTATGAATTTTCAACTTAAAGAAAGCAAATAAAAAAATTCAAAATAGCTCTGCAATATTAGATTCCAATCCTGAACCTTTTCAAGGATTACAAACGCTTGTCGGGTAATTAATATTTGTAAACTCATCGTAAAAAACTAAAGTGCCTTTTTGTTTGCTAAGCAATAATTGCTGTGCCACAATTACTTTAAGACTGTAATGTATCCATTTTTTCAAGATCAAGTTGGCAAACATCTTTGTAATACAACACTTTTTAGTTTTTAAAAATCGTCTTAGAAATTATGAAACTTTACACGAAGAAAATGCAAATATTAAAGTACATTCTTAGTGACGCAATACACTTTATTGCTCTGTTGTTTTATCTCTCTATTTTAGATTTTTACAAAGATTATGAAGTTTTAATAATTGACTTATAAGTTATAACAATATGTTTTCATCATAGCAGATGTTGACCGTATATTCTTCTTCATTGCGCTTGCCCATGGGCTCTTATTTTCAAACCCCAAAAATCTGAAAATTTTGGGGTCAATCTCGAAATTTTTGAGTGAAAATCCAAAACTGAAAAATTGCAGTTGGTAGAGCAAGAAAACGCAAAAAAACAGCTTTGCAAAATATTTACTCTAGGCTGAGATATAAGTTCTCAAAGTCAGACGTGGGCGCTTATTAGAGAGTAGGCGCTAGTACAGAATTTACGGTAGTTTTATTTAGTTTTTTTACTGTTTCCTAATATTAAATTATTACTTAATTAACTTTATTGCTTAATTAACGTCGTGGCACTTATGCCGTTGGAGCCCCCCCTCTATTTTGGCACTTTTTAACATGTGTGTTTATTGTGTTCGTCTATAACTTTTTTTGTTACTAGATACAATATTGGCAATGGAAGAGCTTCGAAACACAACTCTAGAAAAATTGAAGTGGACAAATGAATAGAGGAGGGGGGGTGTGCCCAACGGCATAAATACCAACGTCGTTTCATTTCATTGATCAAAATATATGTGACAAGGTGGATGAACTTCTTTTACTTCTTTTATGAACTTCTTTAACATGCTCCCGGTTAAGATGCAAGATGCCACTAGTTTTTCTGACTCAGTAGTACACTCATAATGTCTCCATGAAAAATAAGTTTTGTAGCCCGGCATCTTCTCTTTCGAATCGCATATAGACTTATGGGTAATATTTGTCTATGCCTGTAGAATATTTAATTTTGCGCGCAGATTTGTATTGCCGAGAAAAGTTGTATTGACCCTTGAAAAGTGCCCGTAGATATTTCAAAATATCCCGTAGAATTCTGAATTTTGGTTTAAGATGCTCTTGGATTTGAAACATGTTGAAAAAATGTTTTGAGGGTGTGGACGACAATTTTTCTGAGAAAATTTTTTTGCTAAAATTTTCCAACTTTGAATTTTGGTCAAAAAAAATTTTTTCTTGAAAAAGTGTCACCCACACCTTCAAAACAACTTTCCAACATGTTTCAGGTCCAAGAGCATCTCAAAAAATGGTTGAAACGAGTGCCGCCAAAATTCAGAGTTCTACTCTAAAATCCAAGGGTATTTTTCAAAATTCTATTCGCAAAATTAATTGCCAGCCCAGACTTATTGGGCATAGTTTAAAATGCTTACCATCTGAGTTCTACATGCCATTCGAAAGAAGAGATGAAGGTCTACAAAACATATTTTTTGGAAAAGAAATACATTCACCATATGGCATATATTTTGATCAATGAAATAAAACAACTTTAATTATGCACCAACCCAACATTATAAGAATAAACAATAAATTTTTAAAGGTTTAAAACATTATTGTACAATTTCCAACAAAACAAAAACTGAAACAGAAAATTTCGAATCTTGTTTATATATTTTTTTTAAATCTTAAACACTTTTAATGAGAAAAGTGAATGGGTTTTAACGGCGTCAGTTATTTTAAATCAGCCGATAACTCTACGAATACCAAAGTTTATTAAGATCTATATTTCTTAAAATACAGTCAAACCTCGATAAACCGACACTGATTAACCGACACCCCGATTAACCGACACCCTCGTTAAACCGACACCTTGAGCGTGATTTGGTTGGATTTGACTGAATTTCAGTCAAACGACACCTCGACAAACCGACACCCCGATTAACCGACACTTTGAGCCAGCACACACAAAGAAAATCACCCTCGATAAACCGACACCTCTGCAATTTCGGACCGATTTTCAATTGTCTTATTTTTGATAAAATTTAGCTGGAAAACAATTTAAACGTTATTATTGACTTCATAAAAACTTGTTTCAGTTTAATCGATTCGAAAGTTTGAAAAAAGTGTCAAATATATACAGTAGCGAGCAAAAAAAAATTACCCAAGATAAATTGACGCAGATTTTTTTTTAAATGCGGTTCAACCATTTTATTTTTGGCACGGAATCAGTTATGTGAAAAGCAAAGTTGTAGCATTTTTATCGCTCTTTCAAATGGTATATAACATTCTACGACGAGTGTTCAATCTTATGAAAATTTTTTTCTTTTATTACGTCCACCCCAATTCATGTACGAAAAAAAAATCACCATTTATTCCTAAATGAACCATGTTTTCTATCTTTTTCTCAAAGCGTGAAATTTTGAAGTGAATGCTACTTGGACCCCCTGTTTCTTAGCTACAACTTGGTAGGTCAAAATTTTATTTTTGATTATTTTGGAAAAAGTTACGATCATCAACGTAAAAGTGTCGATTTCAAGTCAAAATTCTAAGGAAATCTAAGGAAAATCGTTGCTTGAGCGCATAAATAAGAGTTTTTCTCAAAATTTATGTATGTGTATGTCTATGAATTCTCTTTTATTGAAAACCTTGGTAAACCGACACTTTGGTCTAGAATTGAACTTAAAGCCTCTTTAAACCGACACTTCGATCAACCAACACCTCAGGCACGATACCCAGGGGTGTCGGTTTATCGAGGTTTGACTGTATATACAATTTTTCGTGTATTTTCAGTATTAGTATTCACTGCAATAACAAAATAGATGAATGCATAAAAAGCCAAAAATTTAAAAAGAGAACAAAAATTATCATAAATTCATTCATTAAGATATTTTGAACAAGTCAAAAATCAAGAGCATAGAAGCAAAAAAATCTAACAGAACAATAGGTAGTTGTGGTAATGAACATGCATCTCTTCAATACCATCCTCTCGTTTATCTATCTATCCAAACAGACAACAATAGAACTAAATTCACAACGAAATATAAAATACGACACGTTTAATTTAATGTTATTCGAATATGAACAAACAAACAACAAAACATAATGATAGAAATCAATAAATCATTGGTTTGACTAAAAAGTGTGGAAACACGCTTAAATTATCCAAATGAAAGGCAGATTAACACTTTAAAGGCAACTGATTTTTTAGGTCTGTGTATCTACAAAATTTTAGGTACTTTTCTGTCGGGTTTTTTGTGAATTGCATGACCTCAGTGGTGGGTCAGACGATGGTAATAACAGTGGTATCAAAGAAATTTTTATTCAAAAATTGACCATTTTTAAGGGGGTTATCACGGTTTTTTGACACCCGTGATACCCCCTATCGACGGCGCTAAGCGAATCCATCCACACTGAATTCATCCACACCGAAGTCATCCACACTGAATTCATCCACAAAATTCGTCATGACATGAAATGTTTTATTTAGGTATTCTGTTTTTGAATTTCGTTTTCCAGAATCCATTTTTTCATCAGCTCTAGGTAAATTCATTGAGGTTAATTCCTTCCTCCGATGATTTCCCCGCGGCAAATCCTCTCTACAAATTTTTAAGGTAACAGCCGAAACAAACAAACCGAACAATCAAAACCAATAAGAGATTTACAATAATTTTCAAAATTTAATCTCTTCAAATATCTTCTTTCGAATCCCTGTTGTAGCAGACATTATTTTTTCTTGAACAATAGTCCTAAACTGGTTTTATAAGACCAGTAAGCCTCAGGGTGGTATGGGAGCCATATGGTAACTCCTCTAAATGGCTATCCACCTCTATAATCCGAAATTTTGACAAGGTTTTAAACAAATTTTTGTTTGGCGAAAATTTTCATTATGTGAACTAATAATCAAACACAAGATTAATCAGCAAAGTTATATAACAGAAACCAAACAATCAAAACCAATGATAGATTTACAATAATTTTCCAAATTTAATCTCTTCAAATATCTTTTTTCGGATTCTTTCCATGTCGTCTTGCGAGAAATCGAACTGCTTGACTTCAGACACACAAATCGCATATTGGCAAAGGAACACTCCGCAATCGAAGCCATTCTTATGTTGAAGAATATTCTGAAAAGTTCCGATTTATTTAAATTCAAGAAATATAAAAAAAACCTTTATTTCAAAACCAGGCCAGTTAATTGGGTGCAAGTTTGTGTAGAGTCTCTCTACTGCGAATGCTTCCAATGAACTTCCAGATGGTTGGGTGATGCACCGCCATCGATTTAATCATCTGGCCGTCGAATGATTCAATGCTGTCGCTGGTCTTTGGCTCGCCTGTTTCCACTAGTCTGCGCACATTCCATGTAATCGGTTCGTATCTGAAACCCGAAAGATTAAATATCGAATTTCGATAATCTACCTTGCTTTCCGGCGCTTTCGTTTGCCTAATGGACGGCCCACATAATTATCTTCGAAGTAGTCTAGCAGTGGCTCTACCTCCTTGGCGCATGCAGATCTGAAAATAATGTTAACGGTTGTACGAAAAAAAAATACCAACCTCAATTCATCAAAAGTAGTTCCAATGTCTTCGACTGGTACCAAAGCAAAAGCTAGGATCATGTTCACTTCGCGGCGAAATTCTTCATTGTTGTCGTATAGTTTGTTATTCCCTTTTTCATATACCTTTCGCACCATGAAATGCTGTAGGTGCACAAAACAAAGTTTTAGTAGGACGTGTTAACCAATATTTTGATTAGTTTTACAAATTCTGTTTTTAGCGTTCTGTTAAACATTAAAAAAGAGGCGCGGCTGTTAGTCAGAACATGACCATGTTTTAGGGACTAAAGTGCGTCGCCGAGGATTGAAAAAAAATTTTTTTTGACCCTTCAAGAATTTTTTTTTTCAATCCTCGGCGACGCACTTTAGTCCCTAAAACAATTCATTTCATGGGAAGAGCCGCTTATAACTCACTGTCAAATTTCGAATTCCACTCAAGACAATAATTATTCAAATGTTGAATTTTTTGATAGAACTTTTTTCGATTGAATTTTTGACCCTACCGGAGTATACTCCCCCCCAATGAAATTTTTTTAAAAGTGTTTCCAAACACGCTATATCAACCTAAAATCACCTCAGAAGTTCAAAAAAGACATTATTTTTGTGTTCTGGTCAATAAAAAATTGAGTTTGGGCATTTTGAAATTTCGACCATTCGGCTGTTTTACCATGTTTTGGTCATTGGAGCTGGGCAAAAAGAGCCTCTAAATGCATTTTTCATCAAGAGTCTTGCTTGAATTATGTCTAAGGTAAGTGAGTGCGCGCATCTCTAACCGACCAAGCCCCCTGCGCCCCTAAGGGGGCATAACTCTGGATGCATGGAGGGGCTTGGGGTTGAGATGCGCACACCCACATACCTTAGACGCAAATCACTCGAATGTGACTCTGGATGCATAAAAAATGTATGCATACCAGAGTTTTTTATGCGATAGGCCCCAGTTAACAAAACTATGTTAAATTCCATCTTTTTGGGGTCAAGGTACCCTCAACATCTGATTTACTAAGTTATAATGAACAGAAATCAACTAAAAATACCAAAATTCAAGATTTAAAAAAAATCGACTTTTTATAGAAAAAAGTAGATGAAACACCTTTTTATTGTGTTCAACGTGTAAGAAATGCTTAAAAATGGTTAAAATGGTGTTTTGAAAAAGTTCAAAAAAAATTCATTTGGGGGCGTATACCCGGTAGCGCCGAATTTTTTTATTTATTTTTTGATTGAACAAAAATTCTAAGAAGTAGACTTTATAGCCCTGCATCTCCTCTTTCAAAAAGTATATACAACTTTGCTAGATTATTTTATGAAAAAATTAGTTTTTAACTTCATACATCTTCAAAAGTGCTCATCAAATTGACTAAATAAAATTGCTATTAGGTCTTTATGCTGCAGCAACATTTTAGCACTATGTTGTAGCACAGCTCAAAATCTATTTCACAAAATAATTTTAAAAATCTGAGTAATGTGATATAGACATTTAAAAGATTTTTTGAAAATGACCGAAATCCAAGTTTTGCCAACTTTTTCGGATTTCGGTCATTTTCCAAAGAAATCTATATTTTATAAGAACCATATCTCAGCACCAAGATTTTCAAAAAGCATTTTGTAAAATAGGTTTTGAAGCGATTGAACTGCGTTACGACATAGTACTAAAATGTTGTTGCAGCGCTAAACACCTAATAGCAATTTTTATCAGTCAAATTGATGAACATGCTCGTTAAATTCTCAAAATGACCTCACAGCTGTTTGAAGCTAAAAAAATTTTTGTTATAAAATTATCTAGTTAAGTTTTATATGCTGTTCAAAAGAGGAAATGCAGGGCTATAAAAAACTACTTCTTAGAATTTTCTCGTTCAAATATTTTTACTTTAAATAATAAGCTCAAAAGTCCGCGACATACTTTTCGTACACCCATTAACGATCAGAATATTTTTATTGCATATTTCTAGGGTTGTTACACAGTTAACTCGATTTTTCAAAAAATTTTGACGTCATTTCTTGTTTTTATGCAAATTTTTTTCCAAAATTTTGAGCAGGTCACCCCACGTTTGAAAGCCTAGAATGTTGGCTACCCAATGGTATGTAAACTTTTCAGTTAAGTATACTTGACTAATTAGTCAAAAAATGTTTGCCATAAAATAGGCACATTTTTTGTATACTTACTTACCGTATTTCCTCTAATAGAGCCGCCGGGGCTTTATTTGGATGCCCGAAAATCGGAAAATTTGGAATTCGATCTCGAGATTTTTGGGCGCTGAACTAAAATCTGAAAAGTGCAATCGGTAGAGCTCGTGGGAGTTAAGAAAACGCGTAAAACAGCTTTGCAAAAAATTGACTCTGGGCTGAGATATAGGTCCTCAAAGTTAGGGGGGGGCTCTATTAGAGGAAATACGGTAACTGAAAAGTTTATATACCATTGTGTAGCCAACATTCTAGGCTTTCAAACGTGGGTGACCTGCTCAAAATTTTGGAAAAAAAATTGCATAAAAACAAGAAATGAGGTCAAAATTTTTTGAAAAATCGAGTTAACTGTGTAACAACCCTACATATTTCTTTTCCAAAAACATTCACCAAGAATATCACATCTATTTCAATTTTGAAAATCGAAATTTCAAAACAAATTTTGCGCCATATTTGGCGTTGCTATACAATGCCAATAATATTCAGTGCAAAACCAGCACAACAAAGTAGAGTCCAGTAAACTTGTTATTGCAAAAATAGCAAGAGGCAGTTATTTGCTAGATTAATAGCTTCTCGCTTGTGTTACTATAAGGATTCAAGATAGTTACCGAATTACAGGATGTGAGTGGAGTGGCCAAGTATGGGCAGATGCACAATCAATTGGAATAACAGTAAAGTGCAAGAATGTATTGATGATTATGTATGCCGCAGATTACCCACCCAAGCCCGTCTTCGACAACTTATTAGTGAACATTTGCAACAGCATGGTGATTTAAGCCTTTATTTAAGCCATTTTGAAAATTTTTATTGATTTGGTTTAGTGTCAGAGCAGGCTCTAAGCATATACTTAAAGCGAAACGTAAGTTTTTTTTTAACGACTTTAAAGGCCAATAAAACCTGTGTTTTGAGTGATATGTGACTTAACAAAACAAAATTTGACAAAAAAATATTTTAAAATCACAAGCAAAGTAGCTTTATAGCTTTGTAAAATACAGTTAACACTTATCTTTGACTTCAAAAATAAAACTTTTAATTTTTTTCTAGTGTTTGTTCACATTAACTTTGACCACTAAGCCTAAAATATAATGGCTAGTTGTAGTCAGATAACATAAAATCGGATTTGGGGGTATCATGGTTTTTTTCAGCAACCATGATATGGCTACCCCTATCGTCCATATTTTAAAAATAGAAACAATCCAAACGTGCTATAAGGCAAATTCTAATTCAAAAAAATCAAGTTATTTTTGCTAAGGAGAATTTAATTAATTGTTTTGCCGTGCTCATTTATATTTAAGTATTCTAATTTCTGCCTATTTACGATATAAAACGGTACGCTAAACCTATCTAACGGGTTCTAGCAAAAATAACTTTCCATGTATTTGTTTATTAAAGGGGCCATCTTTTCGTATCGGGAATTTGCAACAAAATGGTAAACTTTGAGCTACTACAGCTCGGTGCCTAATAAATATTTCTACGATATTTTTTTTTTATTGGATCAGAAAAAAATGTTCTCCCAGGATAGGATTAAGCGTTGCCTCTCCTAATTAGAAAAAAATATGGAAAAAAGCTCTCCAAGAGGACTTTTTTTCAACAAAAAAGCCTTTATTCAGCAATGAAATAAACAAATAACAACAGCATTCAATCAATTTCTATTTCTTCTTCTGATTCATTTTCAACCATGGTGAGACTTCTTAGGCGAGCTTCATCGATTTCTTCATCTACTTTTTCACCTTCTGAAACATGCAGCTCGGGACCATGCACGCGCTTTTTCTCAATAGACCTCTAGACAAGCATTTGCTTCCAGTCGTTGGGACCCGCTGTCTTTTTCTTTTTTTTCTTTTTTCTTTAGCTCTTGGTAGTCGATTGGTGCCGCTGAAGCTGCCGCCGTAACCGAAATATTGCCCACACGAGTCTTAGTCCCAGGGATGAAAGGCTGAGCAGACCATCTGATGAAGTCCTTGTTTTTCTTGTAGCACGCGCAGGTCCAGCTTGCAGTTACGTTAGTCCCATCTCGCTTCCAGACGATCTTCTTTTGAACTCCCTATTCAGGCTGGCTTGGCTCGCTCATACTTGGCTCTCCTGCAACGGATGCACCGGTCCTCGAAGACGGCCTTCAGGTGTGAATTTTGCACTAAAACAAAAATCATTATCTTCTTCTGGCTGCTCATCTCTCGGCTCGAACTCCAGCAGATCGTTCATCACTTCAAGCTCTTCTCGCATATTGACGCTCATTGCAAAATCTAAATCTGAAAAAAGCAAAAATAGAATGCTATTAGAATGAAAAAACATAAAACTCCAATAAACAAACACATAAAAAAGACATAAACACAATAAGAAAAATTATTTTTAAAAATTGTCGTATTTTCCGATACGAAAGAGCGGCCATCTTTAAAGCACTTTTAAACATGGTCGATGGGGTTGGCCTTATTATGGATGCTAAAAACCCATGAAAATCACAAAAAATCGATTTGTCAATCTGACAGACTAGATGGGACGCCTTACGACTAGTCCCGTGGTCTTAGGCCCGATGGTGGAAACAAACTCTAGAAAAAAGTTAAAATTTTTAATGTTTTAGGTCAAAGATCTTAGATTTGCTAAAATGCTTGGCCATTTAAGTATTAAAAAAACAAGACATAATATTATTAGTCTGCCATTTTTCAGTATACTTTTAATAAATTTCCGGTCTGGATACAATTTTTCAATAGAAATATAAACAGTCTAAATTTTACTATCCTAAATCTATCTACTAATCTAGGGCTACTCCTTTCCCCGTTCTATGACCCAGCCAGCAGTTTCTTGCATGCCTCATTCCAGCCCCAGCCAAGTGTTTGTTAAGCAGCAGGCGCAGCAACCCAGTCCCACTAAGTCCATATCCAACAATCAAGAGCTGAGCCACCAGTTACCCCTGATTTTTTTACAACCCGTCCTCCCTGTTCCTTGCCAATTGCCCTCCTCTTCAATGGACTCCCAATTGGGGTTGAACACACTGAATTTTGTGGGCCACCAGCTAAACCAAGCCCCATTTTCCGGCTCTCCAATCCATCACTTGTTTGGAAACAGCAATGATCATAGTCCAGTACCAGGAGAAAACCTGGAAAGCAGTGATATTACCCGCTATTTGTTAGCTGAGCCTGAGGAGAACGCAAGCCTGGCGCAATGCTCTTCCGCTTCCACCAACAATGAGGATTTTGGAGAAGCTGGACCTTGTGAAGAAAAAAAGACTCAGCCTAAAGTCACTTCACAAATCAACTGGAAAGACCCTGTGGTCCAATGGGCCATTTCCGAATACTTTGATAGAAAAATCAAACTGCAAACTGAACTAAGGTTTGTTTTTCTTGGACATTTAAGTTTTGCATTTTTTTTGTCGTTTAAACATGGAGTGAATCTTGTTTTTTTGTCGTTTGGGACTGTCTAAATCATGTTAGCTTATCAAATCTTCTACTTGAAACTAAGGTTGTTGGTACCATAACTATTTTGCGTGAAAATACCGGCCAACAACGAATAAAAAATGTTTAACTGTGAACCTAATAAAAAATATTTCTATGCCACAGTCAAACCTATTCAAACAGTCAGCACAGGGACCGATCGGGGCAGTCTAAAAAGGTTTGAGCGCATACCCTATTACATAAAACCTTTTTTCAAATGAGTACTAAATTTTATTTATTAACCCACCTCCCCTATCCACAGTAGCATTTTTCGGCATTGTGTTTTTACCCGCTTTTGAAGACTGCTCTCAGGCAAAATACCGTACACATTGTCGCTCATCTCTCTGGCTAAATTTCAAAACATATCTAATATTAATTTCCAAAAATAGGTAAAAAGCACAATGTTAAAAACACAACTTTGATGGAGGGGGCACATTTTTAAAGGTTACACGGTAACATGTGTATTATTATTAGAAGTTTGACGCTAGTGTCATAAATCATCCCCTAATCATTTTTGGAAAGTGTCTTGGGCCACCATTTTATCCAAAAAAGTGAGAAAATATTTTTAAGAATAGGCCTAAGGCCAAATGAGGGGCCCCCCAAATGAAATTTTTTCGAACTTTTTCAAAACACCATTTTAACCATTTTAAGCATTTCCTACACGTTGAACACGATAAAAAAGGTGTTTTCACCTACTTTTTTCTATAAAAAGTCGATTTTTTTTAAATCTTGAATTTTGGTATTTTTAGTTGATTTCTGTTCATTATAACTTAGTAAATCAGATGTTCAGTGTACCTTGACGCCAAAAAGATGGAATTTGAACATAGTTTTGTTAACTGGGGCCTACTGCATAAAGAAACTCTGGTATGCATACATTTTTATGCATCCAGAGTCACTTTCGAGTGATTTGCGTCTAAGGTATGTGGGTGTGTGCATTTCAACCCCAGCAACCAAGCTGCGCCCCTGAAGGGGGAGGTGGACTTGATGGGTTAGAGTTGCGCTCACTTACCTTAGACATAATTCCGAGCAAGACTCTTGATCAAAAATGCAATTAGAGGTCTTTTTGCCCAGCTCCATTGACCAAAACATGGTAAAACAGCGAAATGGTCGGAATTTCGAAATGCCCAAAAATCAATTTTTTATTGACCAGAACACAAAAATAATGTCTTTTTTGAACTTCTGAGGTGATTTTAGGTTGATATAAGGTGTTTGGAAACACTTTAAGAAGGGGGGGGGGTGTATACCCCGGTAGGGTCAAATTTTCTATGTCAATAAGTTCAATTACAGAGCATTAAAAAAAATTCTGCAGGCACTGATTTTGACTGTAGCTACAGGAAATCACGATTTGAATTAAATTTTAATTAGTTTTTAGACAAGTGATCATGCGCCGTCTGAAGAGAAGTATCAGTGAAAACTCTCTGAGGTTGCACCTAAAGAAAATAAGAAATACTTTTAAACCTCCTGAGTCACCACTTAAAGCAGTAACCAAGGATCAAAACCTGCAGCCTCAGAATCCTCTAACCCCACACTCAAACCAAAACCAACAACAGCAGTTGCTAACACCAACTACCAATGTAATAGGCTCTACTGCAGGAACATTGCCTCTACTCAACAATCCCAACAGCAAATTTACTTACTACTTGTGCAGTTCCCAAAACTCTGACCATCCAGAAAATGTGCTCACCCCCACTCATCCAGTGGTTAGTGCCAACAACTACTTGGCTAACTTCCACAACCAGCACCATCAACACCAGAATGGCCAACCACCTACTATGGTCATGAAGTCAGCGCCACTCCTTACTTCATCTCCACTCCAACTTAATGGTAATAGCAATCCAATGGCTTTTGTTAAAATGAATGGAGCAGATGGTCAAGCGGATGGTATTATGAGGTTTAACAACGATATCAAAGGTAGCTTAATAAAGCATAGGGTAAAAATGTTGGTACTATTGCACTTTAGTAATTCCAATGGAAGTTTAGTAGTCGAAAAATATTTTAATAGTCCAATCAGAGTTTAGTAGTCCGATATATTCAATGTCCAAAATTTATTCAATATATTTCAATTTTTGTTATTATTCAGATATTGTCTGGTATTTTAGCTGTATACAGGGTGCAGGATCAAAATACCCAAAGACAAAATACCCAAAGTACAAAATACCCAATGGACAAAATACCCAATGGACAAAATACCCAATGGACAAAATACCCAATGGTCAAAATACCCAATGGACAAAATACCCAATGGTCAAAATACCCAATGGACAAAATACCCAATGGTCAAAATACCCAATGGACAAAATACCCAATGGTCAAAATACCCAATGGACAAAATACCCAATGGACAAAATACCCAATGGTCAAAATACCCAATGGACAAAATACCCAATGGTCAAAATACCCAATGGACAAAATACCCAATGGACAAAATACCCAATGGACAAAATACCCAATGGACAAAATACCCAATGGACAAAATACCCAATGGTCAAAATACCCAATGGACAAAATACCCAATGGACAAAATACCCAATGGTCAAAATACCCAATGGACAAAATACCCAATGGTCAAAATACCCAATGGACAAAATACCCAATGGACAAAATACCCAATGGTCAAAATACCCAATGGACAAAATACCCAATGGTCAAAATACCCAATGGACAAAATACCCAATGGTCAAAATACCCAATGGACAAAATACCCAATGGACAAAATACCCAATGGTCAAAATACCCAATGGACAAAATACCCAATGGACAAAATACCCAATGGTCAAAATACCCAATGGACAAAATACCCAATGGTCAAAATACCCAATGGACAAAATACCCAATGGTCAAAATACCCAATGGACAAAATACCCAATGGACAAAATACCCAATGGTCAAAATACCCAATGGACAAAATACCCAATGGTCAAAATACCCAATGGACAAAATACCCAATGGACAAAATACCCAATGGTCAAAATACCCAATGGACAAAATACCCAATGGACAAAATACCCAATGGTCAAAATACCCAATGGACAAAATACCCAATGGACAAAATACCCAATGGACAAAATACCCAATGGACAAAATACCCAATGGTCAAAATACCCAATGGACAAAATACCCAATGGACAAAATACCCAATGGTCAAAATACCCAATGGACAAAATACCCAATGGTCAAAATACCCAATGGACAAAATACCCAATGGACAAAATACCCAATGGTCAAAATACCCAATGGACAAAATACCCAATGGTCAAAATACCCAAAGACAAAATACCCAATGGTCAAAATACCCAATGGTCAAAATACCCAAAGACAAAATACCCAAAGACAAAATACCCAATGGACAAAATACCCAATGGACAAAATACCCAATGGACAAAATACCCAATGGTCAAAATACCCAATGGACAAAATACCCAATGGACAAAATACCCAATGGTCAAAATACCCAATGGACAAAATACCCAATGGTCAAAATACCCAATGGACAAAATACCCAATGGACAAAATACCCAATGGTCAAAATACCCAATGGACAAAATACCCAATGGTCAAAATACCCAAAGACAAAATACCCAATGGTCAAAATACCCAATGGTCAAAATACCCAATGGACAAAATACCCAATGGTCAAAATACCCAAAGACAAAATACCCAATGGTCAAAATACCCAATGGTCAAAATACCCAATGGACAAAATACCCAATGGTCAAAATACCCAATGGACAAAATACCCAATGGACAAAATACCCAATGGTCAAAATACCCAAAGACAAAATACCCAAAGACAAAATACCCAATGGTCAAAATACCCAATGGTCAAAATACCCAAAGACAAAACACCCAAAGACAAAATACCCAAAGACAAAATATGTTTTTTTTGGTGGACTTTCGATGGCCCATCAACATTTAAAGCCATATGGTGCAAATTAGATGTTGTGTTATTATGATAATAGCATATAGTGCACATTATTTGCACAATATGCATATTTTGCACAATATGAATATGACTGAAAATTGCATTTAATGCCATTTTATCTGCAATTATTGCAAATTTTAGTCAATTTACTTAAATTTATTCATAAAATTTCTGGTACACTCGAACCTGTCTATAACATAACTCTATATAACATAACTCAAAGATCAGTTTGGTTGGTCTGATTGAAATGAGACCAAAGTGAACCTCTATATAACATAACTTTTACCTCTCTATAACATAAAACTCTGTATAACATAAGGTTTTTCATGGCCGCACCGGAAAAACACCCCGGCTATAGTGAAGAATAGGGTTCCAAAAATCAGCTTGGTCCCCCTGTTGTTTTTTCGTAAAAAACAGCTTGGTCCCCCCTATTGTTTTTCGTAGAAACTAGTTTGGTCCTACAAATTTTAATAAATTTTAATAAAAAACAGCTTGGTCCCCCCTCTTGTTTTTACGAATAAAACAAAAGGGGGGACCAAGCTGATTGGAACCCTATTCTTCACTAGCGCCAAACACCCCTCTATAAAACATAAATCGCTTAAATTTCTCAAAAACTCAGATTTGTTTTGTATAGATAAGAAATTTGTTTACATTCAGGTAGTCATGAATCAAAAATTATCATTTTCTTTTGTGTTTCTCGTTTGTGATGCGCAATTATATTTTTGGAATGGTTACTCTATATAACATAACCACTATATAACACAAGGGAGCACAGACGCCTATCGGCGCCTCTATAGTATTTCGAAATTTCAATGAGGGGCTATGACTTCATTCATAAAAATAGGTATATCCCCTATTAGAACTCATTTTTTTGCCTGTTCTTTTTTTAAAACGAAAGCTGACATTCTGGGGAACACGATGGTATTAGCGACAAAAGTGATTTCGTTATCTACTACCCGTTCTGGCCTTCGAAGTAAAAAAGCGTTACCCACCCACACATGCCAAATACTATATAAGATAGCGTTTTTGGTGGTCCCTTGAATTATGTTATATAGAGGTTCGCCTGTATTATAAAAATATTGACTCATGTTCTCTCCTTCTAGAACAAACCTTAACGAGACATTTTCATTTTTTGACTCACAGTTAACTCCCTCATTAGGATAATTCCACAGTAACGGCTCCGAAATAGGTAACTGAAGAGTTTATGTAAGCGGATTACTGATTTTATGGCTACAGTTTGCGAAAATTGTAGACAAAATAACATTGAATAAAATTTTAAGAAAAAATTGAAAAATTGACTTCCGGGGTGTGGGGGGGGATGATTGTGTCAAGCGGAATAAGTACCTAAACTTTAGATAGGGCTGAATGTTAGGAGGGGTGAATTTTTTTTTAATTTCATTCAACTTTTTAGAAGAAGAGAAGCCGCCGATTCGACGACGCATTAACTGGTCTAATTCCAAAGTGCAGAGTGCAATCCAAGACTTTCATGATAGGAAGATTCTAACACAGGCCAGACTTAGAGCCGTTGTAGAAGAGGCTTTGGGCGAAGTTGTCTCTGAACAAGCATTAAGTAAAAACCTTTTCTTAGTCAAAAAACACTTTCACACTTTTTTGCAGGCATTTATTTAAAGAGAAAAGTAAGACGACTGATAAAACCTTTATAGATTTTCAAAATATTACTGAATTTTTTTAGAAATCTCGTGAAGGAACCATGGCTACAAAAGAAGTGTAATTTATGTATAAAATGTGTGTTTATTTTTTGTTAATTAATTATTTGTTGAACATCATTTGAAACTTTTTCGATTGTGATTGATATGTGACGAAAATAAATTTTCTACTAGCGGTACTATCATACCTAAATTTTTTTACCCATTTGAAAATACTGTTTAAACGTCTTCTAAGTTATTTTTTATGCTAAAAACAATTAACAATTTGGGCGCTAGTATAGAATACCCCCCCCCAATCAGACCTTCTAAAAATCGTTGTAACTACCCTTTGGAACAACAAGTTTAGGCTTAGGCCTTAGGCTTAGGGGTAGGCCAGCGTATGGAAGTTGTGACTAATAAGTGTTTTACGCACTTTTTCTAAGGTCTGGAACATATATTTGGGTGCTCTTTACTTAAGTTTTAGAAGGCATAAGTTTTGGGGGGGGGCATTCTATACTAGGGTCGAAATTTGTTTTGTGATACTTTTTTTACAAAAAAGCTGATTTGTTGAAAAAATTGATGGCTTGAGAGTTTGGGATGCGCGCTCACTTACCTTAGACATGATTCCGAGCAAAAGTGTTTGTTCACACTTTCCAATCATTTTACGCTAGAAAAAATCGCTGACAAATTCTTAAAAAATTTTTCCTTGGTACCCCAGGCTAAAATTTTCGAAAAATTTCTTCTTGTGGTGCCGGTGCCGAAGCTGGCACCGGCACTGTACCGGGCAGGTGCCGGGGCTGGTGCCGGTGCGGTTTGTGGAAAACGGTCGGTGCCGGTGCGCGTTAAAGGAAAAGTCGGTGCTGGTGGCGAAATTTTAGATGTCGGTGCCTGGTGTGGTGCCCGGTGCCAAGATTTTCTATGCCGGTGTTCGGTGCGGTGCCGAAATTTCGAAATTTACAGCACCGCTCCCACCCAATAAGTTCCATATTTTGTGTTTTTTACTCAAAATCATAGTTAAACTATTTTAAGCAGTAGTACTATACTAATTAGTGTACCCCTTTTTCTCTCAGCCTATAAGACTCTAACAATTTGAAATTGTTTTGAAAACAGAAAATATTATACTAAAATGACAAAAAAGGACGAAATTTAATGCATATCCTTCCTTTCCAAAAAATTATGTCAAATAAAAAGTGACTTTTGGGAGGGGGTGGTAGCGGTTAGAATACCGTAAAAACTCTAATAGAAACCCCTCTCTAATAGTAACCCCCTTTTACTAGGATTTCAGAGTTAAGGCCATTTTTGATTGACAATTTCAAGATTTTTAGGAGGTTGAAAAATAGTAACCCCGGTGTTTCTATTAGAGTTTTTACGGTAGTTCCCTAATAGCTCAATAATGGAATAGGCTATTTCGGACTCAGTCAAGCGTCGATATAACGAAAACCATATGGACCAGACAAAGTTGGCGTTTTATGGATGGTATCATCCCTTAGTTTTTGCATAAAGAGTAACCTAGGCTTTACTGATTCTTTTAAAATTTGGCGATTTCGCCGGCAAATTTTTTGCTGAATTCTCCTAGATTCGCGATAATTCTTCAAAATCAAATCACCATTAAAATCAGTAACTTTGTTTCGCCTTGAAAAGATTACCATACTCTAGCAAGAGATTGTGTTTTATGTATGTCACCTAAGAAGCTGTGTCGACTTTTATTCTGAAAAAATCCGACTTATACAGGGTGAATCAAAAAAACTCTACCATTTTTCAAGAACAATTTAAATAAACTTTTTAAAGCAAATTTTGAACGTAACTCTCATTTTATCCACAACTCTGCAGCGTTTTACATGGAAAAAATAGTCGTAGTGTAATTGAGACCTAATATGAATTCGGGTAAAGAGTTTAAGTTCTCTAAGCAAGAGCCTCTGCTCAAAACCATCCCCCCAACTAGCAGAACAGAAGAAAGTATATGGTATGAGTAGGAGTAGGACAATTGATGGTCATAGCCAATAAAATTTCGCACTATCTTTTTGTCAAAAAATGATATACTGTAGAGATTTCCGAAAAAAAAATCGGAATTCGGCCGGGCAAGGGGTTACGTACACCAATTCTTTAAAAATGGTAGAGTTTTTTTGATTCACCCTGTACTTTCACTAAAACTGAGATTGTAAACATGTTGCCGATGCGGTGTAAACCTCGCCAAAAAAAGACTACAGTCAAACCTCGATATAACGTACCCCCTGGGGGCCGGGTAAAAGGGTACGTTATATAGAGGGTACGTTATATCGAGGGCAGAAACCTAATAGATGACAAGTGTACGTTATATCAAGGGTTTGTAAAATATTCAAGTGATTTTATTCATAAGCTCAACAATAACAATTCCGCAAACAACAATCAATGGCTAGCGGAAAAAAAAACCTTTTGACGTTTCGGCTTTGGAGTACTCATCGAAACTAAAAGGGAAACATTTAATGACTACAGAAAACATTGCAGAAGCAGAAAAAAGAGTAAAAACTGTATGAAATTGGTAAATATAACACACTATTTTTCTAGGGTATGTTAGAGCAAGGGTAACGTAGAGATCAGTGTTATCTGCAAGGGGTAAGTTACATCAAGGGTACGTTATATCGGGGGTACGTTATAGCGGGGGTAAACTTATTGTAATTTAAAATAAATCCAACCAAATGGTCTCAAGAGGTACGTTATATCAAGGGGTACGTTATACCCGGGGTACGTTATATCGAGGTTTGACTGTAGTTCCTTTCTGTGGGTGATGCTGAGATTGTCACTAGTGAAGAAGAAGATAAGAACCCTGGAAAATGACAAACCTAGTTTTCTAAATTTTTTTACTGGTTCAACATCTAATAGGAAATTTAATTTTGTCAAAGCCGATAGCAAAAAACATTAGTATAAGAATTTACTGTTTGTTTTCCGAATCCGAATCTACTACCTTCCGTAGCTGCTTTTGACGATGCGAATGCTGGCTTGGTCTTCTTTTAGGCACAGAGCGAGTCGAGCACATTTCCCTAGATCATCTCTAAAAAAGAATTGTCTTTTACATTGTAGTGTTATGGTTAATCTTATATAGTATTTGGCATGTGTGGGTGGGTGGGTGGTTAACGCTTTTTTACTTCGAAGGCCAGAACGGATCGTAGATAGCGAAAACACTTTTGTCGCTAATACCATCGTGTTCCCCAGAATGTCAGCTTTCGTTTTAAAAAAAGAACAGGCGAAAAAATGAGTTCTAATAGGGGATATACCTATTTTTATGAATGAAGTCATAGCCCCTCATTGAAATTTCGAAATACTATAGAGGCGCCGATTGGCGCCTGTGGTCCCTTGTAAAATAATATTTTGTAAGTAATCTGTAAATTTGTTTTTGATAAAACTTACTGCCTAGAAATTTTTGAATTAAAAGGTAGTAAAATTCAGTCAGGCAAGGACCTATTGTGGCAAATTTTTTATCAAGGCTAGTTTTTTGTCATCCCCTTATTTTGTTCTTTGCTAAATTTTTTATAAATATTTTTTGATACATACTTTTGTATATGTGCTCTATTTGTTATTTCATTGCTCCTGGTAAAAAAAAATTTAACGAAAGAGAGCCAAGGTGTCTCACCATTTGGTCCACTATTACAGCAGGAAAAGAGGGCAAGAAAGTTATTATTAAAAGAGTGAACAGAAAATTTCTTTGATAAAAAACAAGTTTTCTCCTCACTCTCCTTCTAGGAAATGTAATTAATAACTGCTTGGACATCTAGCAAACTGCTCTTATTGTCAAACCTTGTTACAATACTCTCCAAGAAGACAACTAAGTCTATAAAAAGACGATCTGCTCTCAAATACTTTATTATTTTTCTAAAAACTACTATTTTCGCTCCTGAAAATAATTAAAAATTAAAAGAGTTTTTTGCCATTATCTTATTTTCTCTATTGAAAACCCATGGGCGTCTATTTTTCAACCATCCTCGAAGGATGGGCGTTTATTAGAGAGTGGGCGTGTATTTTTCAGCGATCACGAATACGAAGAGTGTCAATTGCATGAGAATAAAAGCCAGGCAGTCAATCATAAGCGACGCAAGCACAATGATGCAACTATGAAACTAGCTATCGTGCAGGTAAAAATGTACAACTCAACTGAGGGTCTAAACGAGAGCGTCTTGCTGGTGGCGAGCGACAAATTTGAAATCTCGAATTTGATCTAGAGCTAGCAGAATGGGTCAGGATCGAGCGTGAAAACAATTAGCCAGTATCGCGTCTAATCACCATGAACAAAGCGAAAAAACTTTTTCGTGGAATTGACTTCAAGGTATGCTCATTATTTAAATTTATCACTTGTCCATCATCTTAATCTCAGACATCCGTTGGTTGGCTCATCCGTTGGCTTTCACTATCGTCATTTCGTCTATCGTTGAGTCTTAAAGTGGTCTTGGAATAAGTACATCGAGCATGGCAGCAACTAACTAACAAGATGATTGCAAAGTCAACTGAAAGTTCGTTTTTGGCTGTATTAGTGATAATCTTATTTCGCTTCTTTCAGTTTATGCAATGAAAACACCGATTGATGGTTTTGGAAATGACAAGATGATGTGCTTCAAACTAGACGAATCACTTGGCACTGAGCAACTGTAAATTCTGAGGTAACTTCGTGCTAAAGAAAGGTGACGGCTAACAGACACGATTTTGAAGAAGCAGACTCGAAGAAAGAGCACTGCCCAAAGATTCAGAACCACAAGAAATAGAGGTTATTAAAAAAGTTAAAATTATTATTTGTTGTTTGTTGTTTGTTGAACAGTTTCAGGGAATTTACTTTCTAGCAAAGTGAAAATATGATATCTGGCTATTCGAGGAGCTGGTCGTTTACTAGAGAATGGGCGTTTATTAGAGAGTGGGTTTCTAATAGAGAAAATACGGTGTTTGTTTTTATAGTATTAGGTTGATCCAAAAGTTCTTGGGCACCTTGAAAAAATTTATTTTCGATTTTTTATTAACGTGTTAATATTTTAGCATGATGTTTATCATTCCAATGTTTGCAGATCTAATTCAGAGGAGATATCACTCGAAGTCACATCAACAAAACAGCTCTCCAAAATCTTTATTCAACAAAATAATCTCCCCTCAACATCAACAACATTTTGCCATCTTTCAGGCAATCTCCCAATACCTTTAACAAAGAATCTAATCGGTTTCGAATCAAAATAAACTTGCAGATCTGTTAAAATTGCTTCTTCTGTTGCGTATTCTTTGCCAGCCAGTCTGTCATCTAAAAAAGACAGATGAGATGAAACGACGAAAAAGAAGCGAATAAAAAATCGAAAATAAATTTTTTCAAGGTGCCCAAGAACTTTTGGATCAACCTAATATATCAGGGCTCCCAAATCAAAATTTTGAAAATAAGGATATTTAGGGTATTTTGTGGAAAATGGCATTTTATCCAGTGCTTATTGCTCTTTTGACCACCGAGAATAAGATTTCAACGTAAAATTTTGAAAAAAAAAATAAGAGATTTGGGGTCCCAAAATAAGGACAAATCTTATTAATAAGGACATTTGGGAGCCCTGTAGTATATACATTTTATATAATATATAAAGTCAACTCTGAAATAATTTTTACTTAATTCCGCCCCAGGAGAAAATTTTCTCAACCCTCTGAAAATTGGAAACAATTTTTTTGAGCTTAAGATTTTTAGTTAAAAATTCAAAATCTGAAAAGCGGAATTGGTGAAGCTCGTAGAAATTAAGTAAAAAACAGAAAAAAGAGTTCTGCAAAATATTTACTCTACTCTCAGATATAGACCCTTGAAGTAAGAAAGTGGGTGGAATTAGAGAGGACATGGAATTGAAAAAATACCGTGTACATTTTTTAATAATAAAAACAGTAACAGCTTTTGTCAAAACAAGTTTTACAATTTTTTATGACCAGAGCTTGAAGATTATTGTTGAAATTGCTGAAATTCATTCAATCCATACCTAGAAATGCAGTGAGAGGACTTTTTTTACTTCAAATTTCTGCTACAGTCGACTCTCGATACATTGAAATTCCCTCAAATCGTTTCCAACGGTAGATGAGACCTTTTTTAACCCTGATTTTGAAGACTTTTGCCAAATCTGATTAGGCAGTCTAGTGAAAAAAATTTCGAGAATTGGGATTTTATCAGTCATTTATGAAAACAGCAACACATACATGCCTTTCAATATAGCGACACGTTTTGACACTAGAAAACAAACTTAAGGCTATTTCACTATATCGAGAGTCAACTGTAACTTTGATTTAATAACTATAGGGTGGCCCAAGAAATTCCCCTGATTTAAAAAGCTCATATCTTTTTGTAGGAGCCATATTTTAAAATTCTGTTTTTACAGATAGTCTTAGAATCCTGTAGGATTCATTATTCTGCTAAATTCACGAAAAAAAATTTTGACCAAATTTGCCTTGGTCTCCCCTATTGTCCAGAAAATACCGATTTTTACACTTTTCGGACTATTTTCTGGACAACAGGGGGGACCAAGGCAAATTTGGTCAAAAAAAATTTTTCGTGAATTTAGCAAAATAATGAATACTACAGGATTCTAAGAGTATCTGTAAAAACAGAATTTTAAAATATGACTCCTACAAAAAGATATGAGCTTTTTAAATCAGGGGGATTTCGTGGGCCACCACCCTGTATAATCCGCGCTTTTTTATTGAAAGTTGATTTTTTGCAGTTAAAATAAAATTTTAAGCTAAATTCCTGATTTAAGCATGAGTGCCAAAGTGTTCGTCGGTGTAGCCTCAGCGGGCAGTGCTTCATTTATTCTTTTATCCATTTTCATGGTTGGAATGCTCTACCAAGACATAAACAACCTTGAAGATGAAGTAATGGTCCAAATGGACGAGTTCAAACTTCTAGCTAACTTGGCCTGGACTGATATGATTTCAATGGATTCTGCTGCTTCTCCGACTACCACTCAACAATCTGCTTTCAAAGACCTTCTTGATCGCAGTCAGCGCTCCATTTTCGGTCGTCAACGACGAGGAAATGCCGGTACTACTGCTTCTGGAGACGCCTGCACATGCAACCAACAGCCCAACCATTGTCCAGTGGGTCCGCCAGGACCTCCTGGACAGCCAGGTATCCCTGGAGAGAATGGACAGCCAGGTGAGGCTGGTAAAGTTGGTGTGGCAGGCATGGACTTGATCATGGACAGTGGACCAAAAGAGTGCATCAAATGCCCAGCTGGAGCTCCTGGACCCAAAGGACCCAATGGAGAAGCTGGCCCACCAGGACAGCCTGGAAAAGAGGGTGAGAATGGACAGCCCGGCAAGGATGGAAAACCAGGATATGCTGGACCAGCCGGAGACCAAGGACCAAACGGAGAAGCTGGCCAACCAGGTATTCCTGGACAGCCTGGCAAGGATGGACAAACTGGAAAGGGTTTGTTTAGCTTTTTTTAATTTTTGAAAAATGTTTTATAATAATTATATAGGAGCTCCTGGACCGAAAGGACCAGCTGGACCAGCTGGCCAACCAGGACAACCAGGATCACCTGGCGCAGCTGCTCAGCCCGGTAATGCAGGACCTGCAGGCCCACCAGGAGCCGCTGGCAGTCCAGGAGAAGCAGGAGCAAATGGACAACCTGGTCAAGCCGGAAGCCCTGGAATTCCTGGATCTGATGCGGTATTTTTAATAAAATAATTATATAATTTGAAAATTGTTATTTTTGTAGGCCTATTGTCCTTGCCCTGCTCGAACAGGAGCTGTCGTCGCAAAAGCCCCTGCTACTGCACCTGGAGAAAGCAAAGGACCTGGATATAGACGTGCATAAATTGCTCAGATTGATATAAAAAATGTTAAAGAAAACTACAAGCATTTATAAATTAGAAAAAAGTAAATCGTTAATAAAAGTTAAAGTTAAATAAATAAATACCGAAAAATTATTGTACAATGTAAATATTTTTTTCCAAAGAGTGAGGTGGGACTAGAGTGAGGTGGGACTAAATGACCGGTCATATGACGTCATATGACCAGTCATTTAATACAAAATGACTGGTCATATTTTGGTCAGATTTTGTCATTTTCTAGTTCTCCTTTCTTTTGAACCGATCGACGTTAGGATAGTTCCAATCAGTGATGTGCCAGCTCCGGCTCCGGCTCTGCTCCGGCTCTGGCTCCGGCTCGGAGCCCGAGCCGGAGCGAAAAATTTGAAATCTCGGAGCCGGAGCCCGAGCCGGAGCGAAAAATTTGAAATCTCGGAGCCGGAGCCCGAGCCGGAGCGAAAAATTTAAAATCTCGGAGCCGGAGCCCGAGCCGGAGCGAAAAATTTGAAATCTCGGAGCCGGATCCGGAGCGACCTTTTAAAACCTCGGAGCCGGAGCCGGAGCGAGAAATTTGATTTGCCCATCACTGGTTTCAATGTGTCGTTTGCTGAATGTTATTGCTTCATCACTATATTTCCCTCATTGCCTTGATTTCAGATTGCCCTATCTGGTGCGGAAACTATTTCGAGCGGAAGGAAGAGACCAACAGCAAAGGAAAGGAAGCATTCGTTGGATACTGCAAATTCTGTCAAGACCGCTACGCAGCCCACACTGATCGTATGGAGAAACATTTAAGCTTAATCTCCGGAACAGGTTTTTTATTTTCTAACTTTTGCCTTAATATTGTTGATGATTATGTGTGGTTTCTCCAGAATGAAGGTCGACACCACCAGCCAAGTCGTCTTCATCAAGCACAATCTACTGCAGGAGTACAGGGATCTCTTCAAGAAAGCAGTGAATTTGGAGATGTCGGAGGAAGCAAATGAAAATGAAGAAGAAAATCTCTCGAGGGAAATGCGTGAACTGTTTATGGATAATTTCATTTGAGAGTGAATGAATGTATGTGTACGAATGTATATGTTTCGATCAATAAAGCGTATTTGAATAACAATTAGCACTATTTGCAAGAGGCATGTAAAATTAGGAAAATGACAGAAAATCACCGGTCATATGACCGCTTTAGAAAATGACCGGTCATTTCAGCAACTCTAGGTGGGACCACATAAGATTTTATCACAAAGTCAAGCGCCTAATTTCAAATATCATGCTGGCAATGGAGCATTAACTACAGTGTGTCCCAAAAAATCGGAAATTTTTTTTATCCTCTAATCTAGGATACATTCCTCCAAGATTTAGTACCCTATACTAGAGGGGCCGCAGCGGCTCTGCAGCTGTTCGTTGGGTGTCAATGGTGCGTCAAGCAACATTCTAGTGGTCCTGATGTATCCACGTGGTTCGGGTACTTTCCTGAGGGTTTGTATGTATCCACGTATTTACGCAACATCCTGGTGGTTTGAGTACTTTGCCTGTGTCCACGTAATTCGGCACTATAGTGGTAGTTCGGGTACTTTCCTGGTAGATCGGGACATAATTTTTTTGATTTAATTTTTTTTATACGTCAAATTAAGCTAATTGGAGATGATATTGATTAACAGTAAAATATAAGCAAAACAACGTGAGTCTTTCTAATGGTCACATTTAATACAATTTTCATACACAATTTTTGATTTTACAATCAAGAGACATGATGTTAGTAATAATGCACGGCATGAAAGATGACATTTGGGTGACCTATTTGAAGGTGACCGAAAGAAAAAATTATGTATGAAAAACTGTAAGGTGAGGAGGATTTGCAAAATTTCGTCGAGACCAGTTGGCGCAATCTGTATCAGTCATAATAAGGAAAATGGCTCTACCCTGTTTCCGCCCAAATTGTTTCCGCCAAAAATCGTTATAGCCAATACGGTTACACTTTTAATTTTTTGTGGTAGTAACAGATAAAATCTATAGATTTAATTGTTTAGCTAAGTAACAGCGAAAGCCAGAACAGTTTTGGGTGAACAAGTGAACATGTAGGTACCACAAAAAACTTAAGGATGTCACCGTGTTGGCTATAACGATTTTTGGCAAAAACAGGGTAGAGCCATGAGAATACCGGAAAAAGCCTACCGTATTTTCTCTGATTTAACGTCCCTCTGTAATTTTACGGCCCCCTGAGGGTTGAGCTTAAAATTTAACGGCCCTCTCTAATTTAGCTGCCCACCCCTCTTATCCAGTGCTTGGAAAACACATTTAAGCAATTTTTTATGTCTGTTTTTATTCTGCTTTTTATTTAGTTTTTCCAATAGATCAAATTCTGGCTAACTAAAATTCCGGCTAACTATAATATATAAAGATCATCAAACAGGCCAATTTGACATACCGTATATCTTCTAATAAAGACTCATGGGGCCTTATTTTTAAACCCCTTTTTGGATGTGGGCCCCCAAAACGCGGACATTTTAAAATAATGTTTGTTTATATTTAATTTTTAACTGTTTTATGAATAGTTTCTACAGATTGTTGCTTGTTAAAAAGCTTGTTAGAAAGTTCTGTTGAATTCCTATTAAATTTGGTGTAACCAGGATGGATAGTTGAAGCCCTACGTCAAAAGGTCAGCTTCAAGTGCGAGCATAAGCATATGGAAATCGACACGTAGTGAGTTAACCCTTTGCAGCGAGCCACGTTAATCTCATGCTTAGAGAGCTAGACCTAGGGTTACGGCAGAATGAGAGGACTCGGAACAGGCCTCACAACCGTTATTTAAAAATCCTTGGTTACACCGAAAAAATTTGTAGTTCAGACGGTGTGCGGGAGCCAAAAAAAAACGCGAACATTTTAAAATAATCCGCTTTTTTGGACACACCTTGTAGAAGGTGGGTTCTCATTAGAAGATATACGGTGAATTTTTTTTCTGCAGAATGAATAAACTAGCTGGTAATTTTGATATAAACAGACCTTTTTTAAATAACTGATCACTGGTAGATAAATTTGCGAAAAAAGATTATTGACAAAAGATTATTTATTCCAATCATCACAACTCATAACCAAAAAAATTTTATATTGTTTTATATATTTTTTTGATTTCATGCTAAATTGTTTGTTTAAAAAAGATAAATATACCCAAGGATTTATTTCAAACAAAAATGTGCAATATTATAAATTCTATCTCTAATCGTCATTGCCAAGTAGACGGTGACGCAAGTTTCTCATTGCATCGTCTAAAAATTCAAACAGAATTAGACTATGCGAAAAAGGTAATTTTTCTATTCATCCCTAAATCTTTAATAGTCTCTCAACCTTGACTTTAAAAAAGTATAACTCGGCACAGAAAACATACTAGACGATATTCTTGACAAAAGAAAACACCGCGTCGTATAAAGATAGAACGAAATTGTTTGTCCAAATTGTCCAAAACGTTTAAAAAATTACGACAAAAGTTTGAAGCAAAATAGAAAAATAAAAAAGGGCGAAAAAAGCAAATTTGAGGGCTAAATTTGAGTTAAAGTCCAAGTACAGGGTGTTTCAAGAAAAACGGCCATCACTTTTTGTATTGACACAATTTCAAAATTCTGTAAACGCAGATCGGTTCCGTTTGCTCTAACAAATTTTTTGGTATATGATGCGTAAAAAAATTTTTTTTGACCAAAATTTTCAAAAATTGCCTTGGTCCCCCCTGTGGTCTAGAAAATGACCAAAACTGCATTCGCCCCATCTTCGTGTTTGGGCAGCTATTGGTCGTCGAGGTATTGTAGGGTCGTATTTCATTTTGTTTCATTTTTAGGTGTTCGAAATATGGTCTTCATACAAGATGGGGCGCCGCTTCATTTCAGTTAGACGATAACTTTCCGCTTCGATGGATGGGACGAGGAACTCCTGCTAAGCCTGCTCCTTTCAAATGGCCTCCATATAGTCCAGACTTGACTCCGTGTGATTTTTTCTTATGGGGGTATCTCAAACACCGAATCTACCAAACACAGCCTGCCAATCTGAATGAGCTTCGAGAAAGAATCGTCAATAAATTCAACTGCTACCGCAAGAGATGGTGAACCGATCAGTGGACTCCTATGTGCGCCGCCTCGAAAAATGCCTTGATGTGGAAGGAAGAAGTGTTGAGCAAAGTTATGGAAATTGAGTCTTCTGTTGTTATGATTCTTGTTGTTATGTTATCTCGCTTTGTTGTTACTTGGTTCGGAATAAAGTTATGATAGATTTGGAGTCAATATGGCGAAAAAAATCGATTTTCTTAATTACCCAGTTTTGGTCATTTTCTAGACCACAGGGGGGACCAAGGCAATTTTTGAAAATTTTGGTCAAAAAATTTTTTTTACGCATCATATACCAAAAAAATTGTTAGAGCAAACGGAACCGATCTGCGTTTACAGAATTTCGAAATTGTGTCAATACAAAAAGTTATGGCCGTTTAAAAGTGTTAGAATTTCTTGAAACACCCTGTATATACTGCGCAGATGCCAAACATTTTAATTTCTTACAAAATATTCTTACTGTATTTGGTCTTTTCAGCACTTTCTTTGGAATTTTCTTTGTGCGATTTTTCAGCAGAGGGTGGACCACTGTGTTGTTGTCCATATTTCTTTCGGAATTCATGAGAATCTCGGTGTCCAAAATGTTTTTCTTTGTGCCCTCTTTTATGTGTCTCATTGGACTCCTTGCTTTCTGATGCAGACGAAGAAGATGATGAAGAAGATGAAGAATTTGAAGATGATGAGGAAGAATTAGAAACAGAGCCTTTTTTCCTGCCATGACTTTCCTTGGACTTGTGATGGTGATGCTTGCTCTCATCACTTTCATTGCTTTTGGAAAGGCCTAGCTTTTTAAGAAATTTGTTGAAAGATTCTAGTGGCTTTTTGTGCACTTTTTCGCCACTATGATCTAAATTTGAACTTAGCTGAGCAAGAGTTAATTTTTGCTTATAAATTTGCTTTACAATTTTCACATCATTATTAATTGATAAAATTGAATGAAGTTCAATTTTTTAAAATATTGGGTTGTCGCATAACTTCGTAGCGTTTTTTTAAACAAGCTTTTAAGGTCAGTTAGCATGGACACTAATTGATATGTTATATACCATTTTGTAGCCCATTCTCTGCTCTTCAAAACAAGCTATCACATGTACAAATTCTATATAATTTATTGTCCAAAAACAACAATACAGCCAATCAATAATATATTCTCCTTCACTGTTTACGACTCTCCCATCCCCCTTGCTGGCTTGGTTCAAAAA